>BLSH010055411.1:1152988-1173658 GCA_018402905.1 Glandirana rugosa | reverse complement strand
ATAAGTATTCTAAACGATTATTCGTGGTGGGGGAGGGAGGGTTAGTACAGACCTTTCCTCTCCGTCTACAAGGGAACCGTGACATTCCCCCGGTCGTTGTTTACACAAGTGTCCGTTTCCACCTGCACCACCAGTCAGGAGTCTGTCCCGTAGTAAAGGAGACAAATCACTCAAACGGGTACGATAGGTCGGTGTCGTACGTCTCCTCCACCACCTGACCGAATGATTTGGAAGAAAAAAAAAAAAAAAAAGTTTAACTACAAATAATTTCAAAAGTTTCAATGTATCTAACCACATTCGTGTATTGCGTTATTAGTATAAAGTCATTTGTAACTAAGTTCAAGCAGTAAAATGTTTACTGAAATATGATTATTGCGTTATGTGCTTACACCAATCTATGTAACTTTGAAAACTTTAATAAACATCAATTTGAAAAAAAAAAAAAAAAAGAAGGTTTAGTAAGCCAGTCCACCACCTCCTCTGCATGCTGTGGCTGGATAGCATGGGCAAACTCACTAAACAGAGGAAATGATGCCCTGTCTGAGGACTGACCACCACGTCCACCTTTGCCTGTGAACACATTTGTTGCTGGCCCCCTTACAGTGCCAAGGGAACATCTGCCTCTCCTTTCCAGACATGATTGGGAGGGAGGGGGTGGTGCTTATTAGCAAATCTTATGAATAAGTGGAAATCTGTATGTAGATGCACTTTAATCAATGTGAAGTGGTGTTTGGTGCACTTTAATTTGAGTACTCACACTACACAGACACACTCCAGGGATACACTGTAATATAATGCAATATAATGCGCCAAACGTACAGTGACACACACTATATGGCATTAAACTGGCAGTAATGCAGTTAGAACTATATGTCGTTAAACTGGCAGTAACGCACACAGAAGTAAATGACGTTAAACCTGCAGTAGCGCACTTAGAACTATATGGCGCTAAACTGGCAGTAGGGCACTTAGAACTATATGGCGATAAAATGGCAGTAACACACACAGAAGTAAATGGAATTCAACTGGCAGTAATTCACACAGAAGTAAATGGCGTTCAACTGGTAGTAACACACACAGAAGTAAATGACGTTAAACTGGCAGTAACGCACTTAGAACTATATTATGTTAAACTGGCAGTAAAGCACTTAGAACTATATGGCATTAAACTGACAGTAACGCAGTTAGAACTATATGGTGTTAAACTGGCAGTAAATCATTTAGAACTATATGGTGTTAAACTGGCAGTAACGCACTTGGAACTATATGTTCATATATCTTACACAGAAGTAAATGGCGTTAAACTTGCAGTAATGCAATCAAATAGACGGTGTTCAATCGTCACTACACTGACGCTATCTGAACTGTGCCTACTCTAAGTATAAACTAATGTAAAGATTACTGACATGGTCTCACTACACTAAAACTATCAGAGCTGTCCCTATTCTAGCTATACACTTATGTAAAGATTACTGACACGGTCTTACTACACCGAAACTATCTGAGCTGTCCCTACTCTACATATTCACTAATGTACAGTATGTATGAATGACAAGGTCTCACTACACTACACTGAAACTATCTGAGCTGCCCCTACTCTAGCAACACACTATGCAAAGCTGATTGGTCCTCCTCACTATACTCACATTATCCCTAGACTGACACTAAACTAATATTCTACACTGACAATTAATGAAAAATAGCACAGTTTAGCACACTAGCTAATTAATAACACTTAACAGAGCCCTGTTCTATCCCTCTCCAGCCGAAATCACACTGAAAATGGCTGTCATTCAAAGAATACTTTTATACTGTGGGGCAGTATTGAGCCATGATTGGATAAAGTCATGATGACAGTGTCCAATCATGACTCTGACAGTGCTCCGTGCCCTGATTGGCTGAAGCTTTCACTGCTTCAGCCAATCAAGGCTTGCAATGCATTTTTCAGTGCCGCATTCCATTTTGGTCGATTCGGGGGGTCGAACAAACGGTCGAACGTCCCGTTCGTTTGGCTACTCGCCAAACGACAAAAAAGCGAAAGTTCGGCCCAAACTTGTGCTCGGGCCAAACCGCTCGCCGATTCCTACCAATTACTGAGTCTGCAGAGACAATACTTAAGCTGGACTTGATGGCGACAGCTTCTGCAAAGAGGAATGGGAATGCGGCCTGATTGGTGTGACCCAACTGGGAGACTTCCTAAGCAGAGCATAACGTAGTCCCTGCACTGTCCCTACTCTTCTGGAACCTTTCCCTAACACTAGACACTGTCACTGACAGACTGTCCCTACGCTAATCACTCGCAGAATGTGCACCAAGTCAGAGGGGCCATGCCTTATATATGTACTGTCCTCACTGAAAATGGCTGCTGGGGTCACTCAGGGCACCAGCATCCAACTGGACAGCTGCTCTGCCAATGGCTGAGGAAATCATAGGGGAATCGATTTCCTCTCAACTTCCTTCCCTTTTGTATTGCCACTCAAGTCAAGCATCATCTACAGAGGGGAGTATTGACTGCATCTGTCTACATGCCTGCAAAACATGCATAGTGCAATGTACACTCCGGGTTCATATTTTCTATCAATCAGAGGTACATCATCGGTGGCCACCCAATGGCAGAAGACAGAAGCCACTGCATTGCAATGGAGAAGATGACAATAATGGCTCCTTTAATTAACTATATAATAAGAAATTACTCTTCTTCACACTAAATTTATTTCTAACAAAGAGGTTGCTTATTTGTTTTTTCCATATTAAATGCTATTAATTTAAATCATTTTTGGGTTTTGTGTACAGATTTTTTTTGCTAAGTTTGTCTGGAATGCAGTCAGAAAAATTATCACTATCCATTACATAATCCTTCAAAGGAGCTTTGACACTCATACCCATTATAGTAGACCTTTTTTAGCACACAAACCAGTCCAAAATCATGACCATTTAATTGGGGCCTCTAGGAAAGTCAAAGAACCCCCATAGCCTAAAGAGCCAGACAAAGTTGAAAAACATGAGTAGAGACAGATATATTCTCTACTTGCAGAAGATCCAGATTGTCATTGAAGCACAACTTTTTTCCTCAATCATAATTCTTTTACAAATATTTATAAACATATAATTACTACACCATAAGTGGTCTCTTCCGTATCCTCATCATAACCACCCTTCACATGTTTACTTTTTCCTCCATAGCAACATTATAAAAACTCACCATCAACTACTTTATTAACTATGATAACTATCTTGCACCTTCTCCCCCTAACAGATAAGCTATTTTTCAACCAGTTCTCTTCTAAGCAACAGGGCAAAGTTCCCTTCCTTCTTCAGGACTGTTCCAAGCGATGCTTTCCAGTCTCAGGGACTGGCACAGATGGTCATGCATTTTGGATGGACATGGATAGGTCTTGTTGCTGCTGACAATGATTATGGCCAAGAGGGCATCAAGATCCTTAAGCAAGAAATTGCAAAATCTGGAGCTTGTGTGGCATTCACAGAGTATATACAAACCTATTACAAAAACATCCATAACATTGCCAAGGTTATTAAGACCTCAACAGCTAAAGTTGTGGTGGTTTTCTCTACAGACGTCTATCTTATGCCCTTACTTGTTGAACTTTTGATACTTAACGCAACTGGGAAAGTCTTTGTAGCTAGCGAAGCTTGGTCTATTTCAAATATACTGTCAATAGATAAATATACTTCCATCTTGTTGGGAACAATTGGTTTTGCATTCCGTAGCTCAAAGATTCCAGGCTTCCAAAACTATCTTAACTGCATTGACCTTTACAATACTCCAGGTGCTTCTTGGGTCAACATTTTTTGGAAAGAGGCATTTGGGTGCACTTTACCTGACCAAAAGGTGGTTAATGGATCAAGGAATGCATTAAACGTATGTACTGGAGATGAAGACCTTAATAGCATCCATAATCTTTATAATGATGTGTCAAGCTTGCGAGCATCTTACAATATTTACACTGCTGTCTATGTTGTAGCTAAAGCTCTTGATGACCTTATGTTTTGCAAAGATGATGAAGGATCCTTTTCAAGGGGAAGGTGCACAGATATCGTAAAATTTAAAACATGGCAGGTAAAAGACTGTCCAAAAATGTTTTTTTTTTCCATGAGTCTGATAATACATTGGCAATTCATGCAAATTTGGGAGATAATTATTCATTGTCCTTATATGGCATTTAAACAAATAATACATTACTGTTTTTGCTTGTTATATACCGTAAGTAATATTTGGATAGCAAAATCCTTTATCAGTCCTTTAACACTTAACCCCAGGCTTACCGTAATCCTAACAGTTAACCTAACCCTTACAGATATATCCAGTTAAACATTAAAATGCCTTATAAATCACAGTCCTAGCATTAACCCTTTTGTGATCAGAGATCATTGAATGCCCTTAATGCCAAATTTAGCATTGTTCATATGCCTCAAACAATTACTGTATTAAGCAGAGGAACACTGCCAACTTCAGGCTGAAGGGGCTTCTGCAGTGCCATTTGCAGGCGATAAACGTATTTTATCGATAAAGCCTCCAGCCTGCATGTCATCAGTCATTATGTCATAGCTGACATAGTGATCACATGATCAGGAAGCACTTTGATTAGTTCCCAATCATTAGTGGGGAGCAGAGCTGCCATTGACAGCTGGGATTAAGAGTCACTACTCACACAAAGTGTTAACTGATGGATCCCCAGTGATGGGCATCTTTCACTTCTTTTGAATTTTAGTTTACCGACTAACAAGTGAAGATACTTTAATCCTTATTCCTTGACATTAATTTAACCCTTAATTAAATCCCTAACACTAACCTAGCTCCTAAAGTTCCAAATAAATGTATCAAATGGAATGCATACAAGCCCTAAAGCCTGACATGATATATGAGCATCAAGCTCTTGGAAACCAGTGACCCAGCAAATAACTGGTTGGTGGTGGCAATTTTAAGTCTGAAACCCAAAGCCCTATTTACAAATGTATACAACAGCAGACATGAACCTTGGCTCCAATCATTTGAGAGCCTATGGCCAATTCTACAGAATGGGGACACGTTTCATTTACACCATTCATTTCACTCTTTTGAAACTCAATCTTTTTTAATTCATTCGGGGATATTTATTTCTACAAATAAGAAAATGACATAGGTTGCCAGTGCTGACCTTGGTATTATGCCAATCCTTTGAACATGTACAGTAGTTCTTACCTCCCTGTCTTGTAGTGAGATAGTGACTTTAAAAAGCCAGAACACTAAAATGGCAAGCCAATTAGCCTCATTAGAGATTTTCTTTCACAATCTTTCAGTAGAAATAAAAAATATCTGTTTCCCCAAAGGGGACAAAATTGCCCATGGGATCCTTTGGTTTACAGATTACAACAGAAATTAAAGTTTTTATTTTATGAGGTAGCAAACAGTATGGCAAATATCAAATGCTGTAGTAAACTTGAACCTCCATAATTTGTTTAGTCATAATACAGGACATTATGCATTTGTATTGTGCAAGTACCCGAAAGTTTGTTCATCCTTGGTTCATCAATCCCAAATTAACTCTTATTGGTCTTTCTTTGGTTTGAATACTGTAAGCTCCCGAAAACTAATTAATTGTTATAAGTTACACAACACACATATTTTCTTTTCATTATTTAATGATTAAAATTTAAGCTAAGTCTGTTCCTGGATTCTTGCTATCTGTACAGCTTTTGCACTACTTGAAGAAAGTACGGCTTGAACTAAGTGACAAGAGAGAAGTTTTCTTTGATGAGAATGGGGATCCACCAGCTGTGTATGATGTTCTGAATTGGCAAAAGAACCAAGAGGGTGCCATGGTCCAGGTGAAGGTTGGAATCTATGACAGTGTGGCCTTATCTGGAAAAACCTTTTCCATAAATGCAAGTTCAGTGCGATGGCCAAATGGCAGACAGGAGGTAAACCCATACAACATCTGCTGTTAAATCTGTTTGTAACTATAATGGCACAGATTACAATGGTGTTGGAACAGGTCTACACATAGGCAGCAGTAGGAGTGAATACAGATGCATCAAATCATTCTTCAACATATCTGCCTACATTTTTAATTTTTAATAAGGTAAAATATTTGAAAAGGCTAATATTGTGCACTAGGACCCAAGGAGAAGTGTGTACATGGGGTATAGCGCTTTGTGGCGGGAATAACACACTTAGTTCCAGTGCAGTGAAAGGACTTGCATTTAAATAAAGCAGAGATAGTTCACAAATAACCCAGTGGGAAGGCAGCCCAACTGATGCAGCTGAACTGACAGTGCCTGTAGAGAGGGGAAGAATGCCCAAGTGGGCAGGTGTCCATAGAAGTTGGAAGCCCTAAGCTTTCCCTTCCTGTTAGGAACCTTTCCCTGCTGCTAGTTCTGTCCCAACCAGGGGGGGTACCTGTTTCTACTCTACCAACTAGCAAATGCGTGCCAAACCTGGGACCCAGGGCCTTAAAAAGGCTCTGCCTGACCCAACATGGCCACCAGAGTCACATGGGGCAGCAGCATCCCATGGGATAGCTTCCCTAGTGACCCAGGAATCCATAGAATAACCATGTTCCTCCTGATTTCCTCTCCAACTGCAGTGCCACTGTGGGAGATGCCATCTGCAGTGGAGAAAGTAGACTCTACCTGCCTGCATGTGTATTAGGACTACAGAACATTTTCCTCTCCCCTCATCTCCATAACATATGAAACAATAAGAACCGTGCTAACAGATAACAGTCTGCAGGGTCAGAGAGCACAGGAAGTTCCCACTAGATTTCTGGCAGAATCAACCATTTTTTTTACAATTTAGGGTGGCTCACACTGCTTACACAAAGAGGTATGAATCATGGTTTAGAATAGATCCTGTAGATTTGTGACTGAGGGTCAGAGTTAGAGATCACAATAGAAAGTTACAGGGACAGAACTAAAAATCTATATTTTTTTTTTATTAACTTTTGTAGTTCACTATAAAATCAATTTTGGACCTATGGTTTGGTGCTAGGTCCATACTCTTGTCCTTCTGTCTTTGGTTATTTTAGCTGAATTTGCAAGAATGTGAGGCCCTTCTACTGGATTAGTGGGATTGAAGACAACACAGGTTTCTTGATGTGAGCAGAGTAAGGGGCTCCAGAAATTCTGTTTAGAGTGGAGAAAACTAAACTTTTATTTTTGTCCGGATTTATTAACTCCCAGATCAGGGTCTGGAGCTTGGAGGTTTTGACGAGCTTTGGATGGGAAGAAACCTCTAATTTTGAGTTCAGTTCTTGCCAGAGACCAGCAGGCTGAGTATGCAGCTGTGCACACCTGTTATAATCAAGGGCATAGCAGCAATTTGAGGTTCCACCCTCCCGAGCAGTTTGTGAGACTGCAATGGGGCATACCTGCCTGCTTGGTGCAAGTGTAGTCTGTGTTGGAACAGAGGCCCTAAGCCTGAGGTCCAGAGCAGCAGGGAGCTGCAAGATAGAGCTGAGTGTTACGTACAGAGGTTGCATGAGAGCACAATGGTGCTGAGAGTGAGTTGGTCTGTGGGACCAAACAAATGGTCTAAGCCTGAGACTTGAGCAATGTTACTGTGAATCAAAGCCAGGAGGCTAAAGTAATTTACTTAAAGCTGAACTCCACTTTTGTTGAGAAAAACCTTCCCCTCTGGGTGATCTATGTACATTGCAAGGATTTTAACAAACTTTGTTGAAGATTCCTACCTTTTGTTATTATAAGGAAATCCCTGTTTGTTCCTCTGTGCCCCTGTGCTGAGTGAGTCTAATGGGAATGGTTTTACAATTATGATTCAGATGTAGGGCTCTTATAAGGAAGCTATTGTGGCCCCTGGAAATATTGTGCGTGGGCGCATGTAGCGTGTGTGCGCGTCCATGCGCATGTGCGCTCGCGTATGCGCCGGCATTGGCACCAAACGGCCCATTTAAGCTGACAGCACCCTGTAGCCGGTGCTGTCCATTCTACAGCATCTGTGTATCTGTGAGCCCCAGCTCTGTTCCTGTTGTTCTGTTCTTGTTGATTGAGCCTGTTTCCTGAAAGACCCGGCTTGACCTGACCTGCTGATATCTGCCTGCACCGACCCCCGGCTATCCACGACCATCCGCCTTCCTGAACCCCTTGTACTTCTGCTGCCAGCCTGATTATGAACTCTGCTTGAACTTGACCATTCTTCTGCCTGCTCCTTTGTACTGCACCGCCAGCCAGTTGCTGACCCAGCCTGTACCACCTCTCTTCTGATCTGCACGAGCCGCTCAGGGATCTCACACACCAGCATCAGTGATTGTCCAGTCCTCATTCCATCCTGCACTCCCGGACCACCTGTTTGCTCTACCAGGGGTCCCCGAATCAGGTGCGCAAGAGTGGTTGTTCCCTGCACAAGTCAGACTCCACCACCAGGTGCGTGACAGCTCTAATGAGGAAAGCTGCTGGGCCTGCATCCCTTTAGATGTGTTCCTATTGGAAGTATCTCACCAAAAATTACATTTTTCTTGCAGGGGATGCCTGAAATCTGACTTGCATCTTAGTGCAGACTTCAGGGAAAATCAGTGAACCAATCACACAAGCATGAAATTATGTTTCTGGGGGATGTTCTTTACACATTCTGTGAACAAACTACCACCAGGTTGCCATATTTCATTACTGTACATTTTCAGAAAATTACAGCGGCTGCAGATTGAAAAGGAAAGGACATTTTTTACCACTTCCCTACTTGCACATTGTAAAATGAATGCCAGCAGGAACATCTGCTCCTTCCTGGTGGGTGTCATATTAGGTCTGCCCATTCTCACAGCTCTCACACGCGTCCAAGGGGGCAGGACACAGCCCATTCGTGATCAGGGTATAGAGCCAATAAAAATGGCTCATTACCACGTGATCGGCTGTGTCCAATCACAGTTGGTCGCATACACTGTCTTTGTGCACGCCACTCATGTACGGTGGTTTGGATGAGGCATGTCACTCTGACACAGCTTATCCCCGATCAGGGTAAAAAGTCAATGAAATTTGCTCTTTACCATGTGACTGGTTGTGTCCAATCACAGCTGGTAACAAATGATAACAAACCATGGTAACAGAGCACCTGTTACCAGCCAATCAGAGTACCTGTCACCAGCCCACCAGAGTACCTGTCACCAGCCCATCAGAGTACCTGTCACCAGCCCATCAAAGTAACCGAGTACCTGAGCACATATTTTCAGCCCACCAGAGTACCCAAGTACCTGTCTCCAGCCCATGAGAGTACCAGAGTACCTATCTTCAGCCCATTGGAGTACCTGAGTACCTATCTGCAGCCCATGAGAGTACCAGAGTATCTGTCTCCAGCCCATGGGAGTACCTGTCTCCAGCCCATGAGAGTACCCTAGTACCTGTCTCCAGCCCATCAGAGTACCTCAGTACCTATTACCAGTCCATCAGAATACCCGAGTACCTGTCTCCAGCCCATGAGAGTACCAGAGTACCTGTCTCCAGCCCATTGGAGTACCCAAGTACCTGTCTCCAGCCCATCAGAGTACCTCAGTACCTGTTACCAGTCCATCAGAGTACCCGAGTACCTGTCTCCAGCCCATGAAGTACCGGGGCAGGAGAAGTACCTGTCTCCAGCCCATCAGAGTACCTGAGTACCTATCTGAAGCCCATCAGAGTACCTGAGTACCTATCTGAAGCCCATCAGAGTACCTGAATACCTATCTGCAGCCCATCAGAGTACCTGAGTAACCTATCTGCAGCCCATGCCTCATAGAATATACGTTGGGGTGTTTGCTTTCCAAAATGAGGTTATGTGGGCGTTTCCATTGTCCCGGTGCTCCATGGCCTTCAAAAGTGTGATAGGTTGTCAGGAAATGATATGTGTAATTTATGCACCTCGAACACTTGACGGTGCTCCCTGCATATTGTGCCTCTGTATGTGGCCATGCTGTGTAAAAGTCTCACACATGTTGTATCACCATACTCAGGAGGAGTGGCAGAATGTATTTTGGGGTGTGATTTTGCTATGTACATGCTATGTGTTAGAAAAATCTTATAAATTGACAACTTTGTGTAAAAAAAAAATACGTTTTCATTTTCATTCCATATTTTCCAAAAACTTGTGGAAAAAAATGACATGTTCAAAAGACTCATTTAGCCTCATAGAATATACGTTGGGGTGTTTTCTTTCCAAAATGGGGTCATTTTATGCGTAATTCCACTGTCCTGGTGCTCCAGGGCCTGGGATAGGTAGGAATGAAATAAGTGTAAGTGTAATTTATGCTCGCAGAACACCTGATGGTGCTGCTTGCATGTTGGACCTCTCTATGTGGCCAGGCTGTGTAAAAGTCTCACACATGTGGTATCACCATACTCAGGAGAAGTAGCAGAATATATTTTGGGGTGTAATTGGAAGTATGCATATGCTGTGTGTGATAAATAACTTGTTATTATGACAATTTTGTGCAAAAAAAAATAATAGTAATTTCTTAATTTTCCCAAGAATTGTGGAAAAAAATTACAACATAGAATACCTTTGACTGTCTACCTTCCAAAAAGGGGTAATTTGGGGAATATTTGTACTGTCCTGACTAGAGTTGAGTGAACCCGAACTATAAAGTTCGGGTTCGTACCGGACTTTGGGGTGTCCGTGTCCCGAACCAGGACATTTGAAAAAAAGTCCGGGTTCTGGTTCGGGGTTCGGGTATTTTTCTCGCCTTTTGAATAGCTGCAGGGCAGCCAATCAACAAGCGTTTCACTCGTTTGCCCTTAGAAGCCATCACAGCCATGCCTAGTAATGGCATGGCTGTGATTGGCCAGTGCATCATGTGACCCAGCCTCGATATGAGCTGGAGTCACATAGCTAGCGCTGCATGTCACATGCTCTCAGACTAGTGTAGGGAGAGGATGCTGCCGCTGCTGTGAGTGAAAGATTAGCGTTCTAAAATCATCTCATACTTAGTATAGGGAGATGATCCTGGTGCTGGTGTGAGGGATAGATTAGCATTCTAAAATCATCTCATACTGGTATAGGGACAGGTTCCTTAATTGTGCTGGTGTGAGGGATAGATTAGCGTTCTAAAATCATCTCATACTGCTATAGGGAGAGGTTCCTGGTGCTGCTGTGAGGGATAGATTAGTGTTCTAAAATCATCTCATACTGCTATAGGGAGAGGTTCCTGCTGCTGCTGTGAGGGGTAGATTAGCGTTCTAAAATCATCTCATACTGCTATAGGGAGAGGTTCCTGCTGCTGCTGCAAGGTATGGATTAGTGTTCTAAAATCATCTCATACTGCTATAGGGAGAGGTTCTTACTGCTGCTGCGAGGGATAAATTAGTGTTCTAAAATCATATCATACTGGTGTAGGGAGAGGTTCCTGCTGCTGCTGTGAGGGACAGATTACTGTTCTAAAATCATCTCATACTGGTCTAGGGAGAGGGTCCTGCTGCTGGTGTGGGGGACAGATTAGTTTTCTAAAATCATCTCATACTGCTATAGGGAGAGGTTCCTGCCACTGCTGTGAGGGATAGATTAATGTTCTAAAATCATCTCATACTAGTATAGGGAGAGGTTCCTGCCGCTGCTGTAAGGGACAGATTAGTGTTCTAAAATCATCTCATATTGGTATAGGGAGAGGTTCCTGCTGCTGCTGTGAGGGACAGATTAGTGTTCTAAAATCATCTCATACTGGTATAGGGAGAGGATCCTGCTGCTGCTGTGAGGGACAGATTAGTGTTCTAAAATCATCTCATACTGGTATAGAGAGAGGATCCTGCTGCGTCTACATTGCTGGTTTAAAAAAAAAATAATAATATATTTTTTTGATTATATTAATAAATAGTGCTACATTTGCACCTTGCTGTGCATTTCTTGCACAAAAAAGTGCTTCTACATTGTTGTTTTTTTTAAAAAAAAAAGAATAATAATTTATTATTCTTTTTTTTATTATTAATAAGTAGTGCTACACAGTACATTTGCACCTTGCTATGCATTTCTTGTACAAAAATAAAAAGTGCGTCTACATTGTTGTTTTAAAAAAAAAAAGATTAATAATTTATTATTCTTTTTTTAATATTAATAAATAGTGCTACACAGTACATTTGCACCTTGCTGTGTATTTCTTGCACAAAATTACAAAGTGTGTCGACATTGCTGGTTTAAAAAATAATCAACATTTTTGCTAAATAGTACATTTGCGTCCAGAATGAGGAGAGCGTCAAATAAGGGACGTGGTCGTGGTGCTGCTGGTGTTGGTGAATCTCCTGTTGCAAGGAGAGGACGTGGTCGATCTGTGCCAGTTACACGCACAAGTGAAACACCTTCCTCATGTGCGAGTAGCCGACAGAACCTTCAACGTTATATGGTAGGCCCGAATGGCGCTCAACGAATGGTGAGGCCAGAACAAGTACAGGCGATAGTAGATTGGGTGGCTGACAATGCCTCCAGTTCCTTCACATTGTCTCCCACCCGGTCCCTTGCTGAAAGCTCAGAGTTGGCACTTGAACCCCATCTGTCTTTCACCTCAGCCCCTTGTAAATCAGCCAAGCAGTCTGAGGCCCAAGTCTTGCAGCAGTCTCTTATGCATTCTGTGGGCCATCCAAATAGCCCTGCCACAGAAGTGGAAGACATTGAGTGCACCGATGCCCAACCACTTCTGTTGCAGGATGAGGACATGGAAACACCAGCGCAGCACATTTCTGATGATGATGAAACACAGGTGCCAACTGCTGCAGCTTGCCTCAGTGTGCAGACTGACAAGGAGGGCAGTGGTGAAGAGTGGGTGGAAGATGATCTGGAGGATGATGAGGTCCTAGACCCCACATGGAATGAAGGTCATGCGAATAACGTGTGCTGTTTGGAAGAAAAGGTGGTGGTCGCACAGAGGCACCAGCACAGCAAAAGAGTAAGCAGGTTGCAAAAGCGGAGCGTCTGTCCCCTAGACAGTACGCCTGATACTACCCACCGCACCCAGGGACCTAGCACACCAAAGGCAGCTCAAAGGCGTTCCCCGGCGTAGCAGTTCTTCAGACAATGTGCTGACGACAAGACACAAGTGGTTTGCACGCTGTGCAATGAGAGCCTGAAGCGAGGCATAAATGTTCTAAACCTGAGCACAACCTCCATGACCAGGCATCTAAATGCAAAGCACAAGCTGCAGTGGAATAAGCACCTCAAAATCCAAGAAAGGTCTCGGGCTCCTCCTGCTTCCTCTTCTGCTGCTGCCTTGGCCTCTTCCTTCACCTCTACAGTGCCAGTGTCACCTGCCACCCAGCAAACAGATGATGTGACAGCAACGCCACCATGTCCGCCACCGTCCCCAAGCATTTCCACATGGTCCCATGGAAGCTTACAGCTGTCCATCTCCCAAACACTGGAGAGAAAGAGGAAGTACCCCCTACCCACTCGCGATCCCTGGCCCTGAATGCCAGCATTTAAAAATTCCTGCCCTTTGAAATGCTGTCTATCCGTCTGGTGGACACGGACAGTTTTAAAAACCTGATGGCAGTGGCTGTCCCACAGTACGTGGTTCCCAGCCGCCACTACTTTTCCAGACGAGCCATCCCTTCCCTGCACAAACAATCCGGGGTCAAGATCAAGTGTGCACTGCGCAACGCCATCTGTGGCAAGGTCCACATAACCACTGATACGTGGACCAGTAAGCACGGGCAGGGACGCTATATCTCGCTAACTGCACACTGGGCAAATGTAGTGGTGGGTGGGCCTGAGGCGGCTAGCAATTTGGCGCATGTCCTTCCACCACCCAGGATTGCAGGGCATTTCTCATGCCTCCTGTTGCCTCCTCCTCCTACTCCGCTTCCTCCTCATCTACCACCTCCTCATCCGCTCAGCGTAACACCTTCACCACCAACTTCAGCACATCCAGGGGGAATTGATAGCAGGCTGTTTTAAAACTGATATGTTTGGGGGATAAACCCCACACTGCGCAGAAGCTGTGGACGGACATTGAACAACAGAACAATGAGGAGTTGTTGCCAATTAGCCTCAAGCCCAGTCTGGTGGTGTGCGATAATGGGCGAAATCTCGTAGCAGCTCTGGGCCTAGCCCGTTTGATGCACATCCCTTGCCTGGCGCATGTGCTGAATTTGGTGGTGCAGAAATTTCTAAAAAAACTACCCGGATATGTCAGAGCTGCTGCACAAAGTGCGGGCCGTCTGTGCGTGCTTTCAGCGTTCTCACCCTGCTGTTGCTCGCCTGTCTGCGCTGCAGCGGAACTTCGGCCTTCCCGCTCACCGCCTCCTATGCGACGTGCTCACAAATTGGAACTCCACCTTGCACATGCTGGAGAGACTGTGCGAGCAGCAGCAGGCAATAGTGGAGTTTCAGCTGCAGCATGCACGGGTCAGTCGCTCTGCGGAACAGCACCACTTCACCACCAACGAGTGGGCCTCCATGCGAGACCTGGGTACCATATTGCGGTTTTTCGAGTACTCCACCAACATGGCCAGTGCCGATGACGCTGTTCTCAGCGTTACTATCCCACTTCTATGTCTCCTTGAAAAAACACTTCAGGCGATGATTGAAGAGGATGTGGCACAGGAGGAAGAGGAGGAGGAAGAGGGGTAATTTCCGGCATATCAGGCCAGTCATTCACAAGTGGCTCAGAGGGTGGGTTCCTGCACCAGCATAGGCCAGGTAAAAACATTTCAAGCCAGGGCACAGTTCTGGAGGATGAGGAGGACGAGGATGATGATGAAGTGGAGGAGGAGGACGAGGAACTGTGCTCACAACAGGGTGGCACCCAAAGCAGCTCGTGGGCATCACTTGAGCGTGGCTGGGGGGATACGGAGGACACAGATGATACACCTTCCACAGAGGACAGCTTGTATTTTCCTCTGGGCAGCCTGGCACACATGAGCGACTACATGCTGCAGTGCCTGTGCAACGACAGCCGAGTTGCCCACATTGTAATTTGTGCTGATTACTGGCTGGCCACCCTGCTGGACAACATGCCGTCCTTAATTCCCTCACTGGAGTGTGATCGGAAGATGCACGACTACAAGCACAGCTGGTAGACGCGCTGCTGAGGGCATTCCCAAAAGACACACGGGGGCTCAATGGAAGCTCAAGGCAAAGGCAGAGGAGGAGGAAGAGGTCGCCAACGCAGCTGTGGCACCACCAGCCCCTCAGTAGGCAGGGTTAGCATGGCCGAAAAGTGGAAAAGCTGTGTCAGCAGCACGCCACAACAAACAGCACCACCAGATGATAGGCAACATCTTAGCAGGAGGCAGCATGTCAGCAACATGGTGGAACAGCATGTGTGCACACGCCTACACGTACTGACTGATGGGTCTGCCCCATTCAACTTCTGGGTCTCCAAATTGGGCACATGGCCTGAGCTTGCCCTTTATGCCTTGGAGGTGCTGGCCTTCCCTGCAGCCAGTGTATTGTCTGAACGTGTGTTTAGCAGGGCAGGGGGCGTTATCACAGACAAGCGCAGCCGCCTGTCCACAGCCAAGGTGGACAAGCTAACGAGACATGGATCCCACAAGACTTGTCTGTACCTTGTGCAGAATAGACGTTTAGACCGGCCTCACACAGCCATTGGTATACTTTTTTTTTTTTTTTAATATGTCTCAATATTTTGGGGGCTACCCCAATTAGAAAAAAAAAAACAAACAAACAAAAAACAGTGTTGGCTACCTCCTCCTCCTCCACCGCCACTTCCACCTTCACTGCCACGGTCACTGCCTCCTCAACCTCCTACTCCACATCCACCTCCATCCACCTCCTCCACCTCCTCCTCCATTTTTAATTTTTTTATGTGATTTTAAGTTTCCCTATCCACATTTGTTTGCAGGGCACCTGTCCTACTCTTACCCCCATTTTGCTTCCTTTTGCAACCCTCTAGCCCTTTCTAGGACTTTTTTAAAGCCATTTTTGTGCCCAAAAGTTTGGATCACCATTGACTTCAATGGGGTTCGGGGTTAAGTTCGGGTCAAGTTCGGTGCCAAACTCAAACCTTTTTTGCGAAGTTCGACTGAACCCGCCGAACCCGAACATCCAGGTGTTCGCTCAACTCTAGTCCTGACATTTCAGGGCCTCAAGAAATGAAACAGGCCATCAGTACATCAGGTGTGATCAATTTCTAATGATTGGTACCATAGCTTGTAAACTCTAACTTTCACAAAGACTATTATTTTTACCAAAGATATGTAGCAGTATAAATTGTGGCCCAGATTTATAAACAAAAATGACTTATTTGCAAAATGTTATAATAGAAACTAAAAAAAAGTGTTTTTTTTTTCAAAATGTTTGCTCTTTTTTCATTTATATCGCAAAAAATAAAAAATCCAGTGGTGATTAACCACTTCCTGCCAGCCTATAGACAAATGACTGATGGGTGGTGGCTTCGTTATCCTGACTGGGTATCTATTGACATCCTCAGGATAACCCACACTTGTGCTACCACGAGGGTTCGCATCGTGGCGATCGGTGGTGTGGTGGGTCAGTCTGACCCACCGCATTACCGTTCCCTGTAACTAGCTTCCATCGGATTGTTCACAGCTGATCACGATGCAAACAGGAGGTGCCGTTTATCAGCTGTTCCAATGGTCACGTCTGCAGGCGCGTGTAGAGGAGAGCAGATCGGAGGCTCTCCTGGCGGGGGGGTCTGTGCTGAGTGTTTATCAGCGCAGCCCCCCCTTGGATCGCCACACTGGACCATCAGCGAGCCCCCCCAGGGGCCACCAGGGAGAGCCCACCTACGGACCACCAGGTAGCCGACCCTAGACCACCAGGGAGGTGATCAGGGAGCCCACACTAGACCACCAGGTAAGGGGCATAATGCCCAACATGGCTTGCCAATTACAGATGCCACCCTAGACCACCAGGGAAAGGACACCTTACAGTGACCTCTTTTAGTGCCGCCTATCAATGCCCACCAGTCCCACCTATCAGTGCCCATCAGTACCCACCATTACCACCTATCAGTGCCCACCAGTGCCACCTATCAGTGCCACCTATCAGTGCCCATCAGTGCTGCCTATGAGTGTCTGTCAGTGGCGCTTATCAGTGCCTGTCAGTGCTGCATATCAGTGCCACCTATCAGTGCCCGTCAGTGCTGCTTATCAGTGTCGCCTATCAGTGCCGGCTATCAGTGCTGCATATAAGTGCCTCATGATCAGTGCCCGTCAGTGCCACCTCATTAGTGCTGCCTCATCAATGCCAATCAGTACTGCCTCATCAGTGCCCGTCAATGTAGCCTATCAGTGCCCATCAGTGATGCAGAAAACATACTTATTTACAAAGTTTTGTGACAGAAACAAAGAAAAACTTTTTTTTTTCACAATTTTAGGTCTTTTTTTATTTGTAGTGCAAAAAATAAGAAACGTAGAGGTGATCAAATACCACCAAAAGAAAGCTCTATTTGTGGAAATAAAATTATAAAAATTTTGTTTGGGTACAGTGTCGCACGACCGCGCAATTGTCATTCAAAATGTGACAGCACTGAAAGCTGAAAATTGGTCTGTGCGGGAAGTGTTCTAAGTGCCTGGTATTGAAGCGGTTAAGTACCACCAAAAGAAAGTTGTGTGAAAAAATGTTAGAAATTTTGTTTGGGTGCAGTGTTGCATGACTGAGTAATTGTCATTCAAAGCGTGAGAGCACTGAAAGCTGAAAATTGGTCTGGGCAGGAAGGGAGTGAAAGTGCCCTGTATTGAAGTGGTTAATATTCAATTACAATATGACATGTATCGCAATTGTATACGCTCTATTATTTTTTCTGTATTTGCAATTTTTTTCTCTATGAAAGTTACCCTTTAAATATGTTGCAGTGAGGGTGGGAACTCCTGCAAGGGTGACTGTTTGTTTTGTTGGACTTTCCTTTCATTCTTAAATAAAAGTGAGCCAATAAGCTCTGAAACAACATCTGGCATGGACTCAACTCACTGGTTAGCACTACAATTGTGCTATCAACCCCCTAAACATCACAGTATGCAGATGACTATGGTTAGCCACATGCAACAAATCTCCATCATGTTCTAAAATGTTCTTTATCTAGTCGAGCTATTACCAAACTTCATATCCCTTTGTACTACAATAAATGTTAATCCATTCCTAACTTTTTCCCAGGTCCCCATCTCTGTTTGTAGCGTTAGCTGCTTGCCAGGGTTCAGGAAGGCCCACCGTAGAGGGGAGCCTTTATGCTGCTTTGAATGTGTTCCTTGTCCACAAGGCGAGATCTCCAATAACACAGGTAAGAAAATCATGACAAAAGCAATTTAGTTGCAGTAAAGGCACATGCTGTAGAAGTGTCCATTTACTCCCTTTGGTTTTAAAATGCCATCCTGATAAAAATATAGTTTTGCTTTGGATAGTGAAAGAGGATTAGAACCTTTGTAAGGCTTTTTTGTCTGGTTCTCTATGCCTCTTGATGTATGTTCTGTCACATGATTTGCATGTAACATAAATATGCAGCTATAGTAATGTTTTTATAGTTGGTTATTATAATGCCATCTTGTGGTTCTTTTGGATATTACACCTTTCTATTGTATTTTCTAAGTGTGTACCTCCCATCCTCTGTGAGCTATTTCCTCTTCCTAGTTCACTCTACTCTGTAACTTCCTGTTCCGGGTGCACTCTGCTATTCTATTTCCTCTTCCTGTGTCCTCTCTCTCATGAGGTAAAGAATATGGCCACATGCTAGAAGGCCTCTCTCAATCCACTCGCATCCTAGGACACATTACTATGTTTTGACCTGCAGTTACCATCTTTCGACCATCTGTCACATTTGTTGTATGCTGTACCTGCTATTCCAATGAATAAACGCTCATGGAAGAAATCGGTAATTGGTGAGTCACTATCTGATAAGAACTGTCTGCGGTGATCATATCTGCTTATACAGGCCAGGCATAGAGGTCTCAACAAGGGATAAGTCGCCATTACAACAGTTAGGAGTCAGAATAATGTATCCTCAATATTTGTCCTGTGGATCACTGCCACAGTATAGAAAGTGGGTGGGGATGGAAAGCTTTATGGCCAGGACAATTGGTGATCGTATGTTCCAGAAGGAATAGTTGTTCCATTAAGAATAGTCAGTGGGGAGATTTCCTTTCTTTTTTTCCTCATTCACTCCCTGTTTTGTATCTTATGAAAGGAAGCATAGGGAGATCCCCTCAACTGGAAATCTCTTCAATATCCAGACAGTGACTGAGATTTGACAACTGTTCTCACATTTCCCACTCTAAAAAAAGAAAACGTTTTGGCTGTCAGATTGTTGGTTTTCATACATAGCTCGCTTAGTTTATGTTATCTTCTTATGTGGACTGTTCTTACTAAGCTTCCTCTGCTGAAAATGCCTCTGGAGTAGAGTTGAGCGAACCCGAACTGTAAAGTTCGAGTCCGTACCGAACTTTGGGGTGTGCGTGACCCGGACCCGAACACGGATATTTGAAAAAAAGTTTGGGTTCGGGTATTTGATCATGCATGTTGAATAGCTGCAGAGCAGCCAATCAACAAGCGTTTCACTGGTTTGCCCTTAGAAGCCATCACAGCCATGCCTACTAATGGCATGGCTGTGATTGGCCAGTGCATCATGTGACCCAGCCTCTTTATAAGCTGGAGTCACGTAGTGCTGCATGTCACATGCTCTCTGGGTAGTGTAGGGAGAGGATGCTGCCAGCGCTGTGAGGGACAGATTGCAGATATAATAACATCTCATCCTGCATTACAGAACAATCTGATTGTGATAGAGATGACTACTACTACTGCTTTTAGGGACAGATTATTGTTCTAAAATCATCTTCTAGTTCTATAGGGAGAGGTTCCTGCTGTTGCTGTAAGGGACAGATTATTGTTCTAAAATCATCTCCTAGTTCTATAGGGTCAGGTTCCTGCTGTTGCTGTAAGGGACAGATTATTGTTCTAAAATCATTTTACTTCCTTTTGCAGCCCTCTAGCACTTTCCAGGACGTTTTTACAGTCATTTTTGTGCCGAAAAGTTCGGGCCCCCATTGACTTCAATGGGGTCCGGGGTAAAGTTCGGGTCAAGTTCGGTACCGAACCCGGACTTTTTCCCGAAGTTTGGCCGAACCCACTGAACCCGAACATCCAGGTGTTCGCTCAACTCTACTCTGGAGCACCTCCAAAATCCTGCAAGCTCCCCCAAATTACTGTTCTTTTTATAGCCTCAGGCTTCCTTTCCACCCGCAGGGATATGGCTGAACAACCCCCTGTGAGAACATGCATTCCTCTTTAATTGGCAATATTAGCCCATCTTAAACTGCTAATTTTAGAGTTTGTTAGCTAGTGGGTGCAACTTTTTACTGTGTTTCAGTTTGACCTCTTTTTCCCAAATACCATTTGTATTCCACCCACACCATCCCCATTGTGTTTCCTCCTTTTTTTTTGGTTTTGACATTTGGCCCTGATCATCCATGAAGCAACTTTACCACTTGGGGAAATATATTCTTTAGTTTGAGCTCAACCTTAAATGTATCTAATGACTGGTTTGGTTTCACCATTTCCTATTTAACTGTTGTTTGACACCCCTCTCCCCTAACTGGTGATACATTCTAGAAGCAACATGGCACAAGGCTACCTTTGGCCCCAGAGCTGCTCTTCCAGGGGACCTTCCTCAGCTTCAAGCCTGCTCGCTTAAGTTGCTGTAACTACACTCTAGCCTGAACTTCTGTTCCCCACATGGTCACTAGTCACCAGCCTTCTGCACAATTCTGCCAAAAAATTGCGTGGGGGGGGGGGGG
>BLSH010055411.1:1118759-1143098 GCA_018402905.1 Glandirana rugosa | reverse complement strand
AGTTTTATTGAGTTGTGTGTCGGTAATTGCAGATTTGGTGACCATTGTTTTCACTCATGTGGGGATTTACTTTTACAGGTTTAACCCGGGTTTCACAGTTATAAAACACACCGGTGGTAATAAAAGGTCGTGACGGAATTGGGAGAACCCGTACCTCAAGTGGTCTCGAAATGTCCAACGGTTACCTCAAGAGAAGGTGAGGAGGTACTGCTGTAGTGTCTCGACCACCTACAATCTCTGGAACGCGAGGAGGTGGAAGGCAAACTCCTACGGGGTGTCTACGAGTTATCCCAAATCCAGACCTCTGTAGAAACCGGTCAGGTAGTGGAAATGGGAGTCGAAGAAATCGTTCGGTCACCAGTAGAACCTCCACACAAACCCCAGCAATACAACCTTATGACGGGACGCCGGGTCAGAGACTTCCCTCCCCTAGTACGAGACGAAGTCATACAGTGTCATGCGACCCCAAACACACCTCCAAGATGACCACTGGCTTGCTAAAGAAGCTGAGGGTAAAGGTGATGGACTGGCCAAAGATGTCTCCAGACCTAAACCCTATTGAGCATCTGTGGGGCATCCTCAAACGGAAGGTGGAGGAGCGCAAGGTCTCTAACATCCACCAGCTCTGTGATGTCGTCATGGAGGAGTGGAAGAGAACTCCATTGGCAACCTGTAAAGCTCTGGTGAACTCCATGCCCAAGAGGGTTAAGGCAGTGCTGGAAAATAATGGTGGCCACACAAAATATTGACACTTTGGGCCCAATTTGGACATTTTCATTTAGGGGTGTACTCACTTTTGTTACCAGTGGTTTAGACGTTAATGGCTGTGTGTTGAGTTATTTTGAGGGGACAGCAAATTTACACTGTTATACAAGCTGTACACTCACTACTTTACATTGTAGCAAAGTGTCATTTCTTCAGTGTTGTCACATGAAAAGATAGAATAAAATATTTACAAAAATGTGAGGGGTGTACTCACTTTTGTGAGATACTGTACATCTGTTTAAGGGAACTGACAAGATTTTTTTCAATGTAAACTAACCAAAAAAAATCTTTTTTTTTTTTACATTATTGTCAATACTGTGTGATCATGGGGGCTCAGCATCACATGCGGGGGGTTACCTAGGGAAGTCTGCATGCAAATTCAGCCTGCCTAGGAACACCCACTACTCTAAACTGACATCCACACATCAAGGCATTTTAATAGTTGCATATCTCTACCCAAGAGCCAGCCTACTGTTTGAATCATGGCTGAGGCCTCTTGAGAGAAGTATTACAATGTTACTAAACCCAGCACCCTGCATTCACTATATCAGGTCTCCCACAGTATGCAGAACATTGAGATGCAAAAGGTTTAGTAAATATAAACTGCTAAACAGTGATGGCTGGTGGTAATTTTTTTGGGGGGGGTGGCAAACAGTGCACCCACACAAACACCCCCCGCCCCCCCCCCCTTACGCGGTACAGTCGGTCGATGGAGGTGCCCCTAATGGATAGGCCGCCACTGCTGCTAAATACCTTCTAATCAGCAGTTAGAGTAGTCTCACTCAGTAGTTTTCACTCTCCCCTGACTGTCCTATGAGGCTGCATGACCCCTTAACCTCTGTCTGGACAGTGCTGATTGGCCCTGTGCTGACCACATGCACTCTTCCAAAAAAAAAAAAAACTCTCTAGCAATACACACCAAACTGTGCATGTGTAGCTTTCCCCCAAGGCTCTGTTCTACCAGGAGATGCTTTGGGCACTGTGGAAGAAGGAGAGGATCAGAGAAGACAGGATCAAACAGCCTTTTCACACAATGCAAAGGTTTAACTCCTTACGTTCCACAGTGAGTATAACAAGCATACTTTACTGCATATGCAGACTGATTTTACTGTTGTGGGTTTAGTAACACTTTAAGTCAGGGTGCGCAGAGACCTAGCGAGGACATTACTTCATGTAATGAAAATCATAATGTTTTATATAACCAGTTGCCATCCGCCAACTGTACATTAATTGCTGGCGGGTGGCTCTCCAAGATGTACCCTGCGAGGATTCGGGTGTTCGGTATCGGGACACTATGAGCTGTCCAGATACCGCATGATTGCTGTGCGATCACTTGACACGTAGCAAACAAGAGTCATAAAAATAAATCCATTATTAAAATCGTTTTTTTTAATCAGATTTTATTTTTGAAGTGTTTTAAAACAGAGGAAAAAAAACTCAAATAAAAATTATACAAAAAAAAAAAAAAAGGTTCAAACAAAAATCTAATTGCCTCACAAGGCAATAACAGCATCAACACATTTAATTCATTACCATCTGTTTTTTCAGAAGTATTTAGAAATAGTAAAAAGTACTTATAAATATATAAAAATACTTGAGAATATTCAAAAATACTTGAGAATGCTCCAGAGCAGAACATGCCACCCCAGTCTACACAGAGGACATATCCAGCCTTCATTATCAATTAAAGCGGTAGTAAACCCATGCATTTAACAGGTTAAAAAACAGTCACGTGCCGGAAATGTAACACTCCCATTGGTTGTGCTCTAAACCAAACTGTCAAACCATCCAATGGCTCGTGTCATAGCTGATCACATGCGCAGCATCATGGCAGTTGTAGATTAAAAAGAGGCCAAGATGGCAGCTTCCTTGGCTGAAAATGATAGGAGAGTTTACTACCACTTTAAAATTAGAAAGTACTGCATCTATCCATTTTTTCCATATCTTTTTAAACTCTTCAGAGATGTTATGCTTGGCATAGGTATATTTCTCATACATTAGATATTTATCCATTTCCCAAATCCAGTCTCCAACAGTAGGAGGATTGGATGAAACCCAACTAGAGGCAATCAGCTTGCAAGCCATAAAAAGTGATCTTGTAATAGCCACTACCTGGTCATGATCCAGGTTGCTGGAATTTACCAAAGGCCTAGGGATCTGGAATCAACGCAATGTCACATACAGAATTTAGCATATCTAACACTTCCTGCTGATACCAATAGAATCTTGAACTTCTCCAGAACAGATGCATAAAGGATACTGAGCACAGCTTGCACATTCAGAATTTATAGATCAGACCAAAATGAGGGCCAAATGAGGGGGAAAGAGGGACAGAGGGACATTGTTCCAAATGAGGGACAGTCCCACAAATTCAGGGACAGTTGAGTGCTATGCAGAAACCAGGAAGCAACTGACGAAATGTAAAATAAAAAAAAAAAGTTTAACCCCTTCCTTACTGGGCACTTAAACCCCCCTCCTGCCCAGACCAATTTTTGGCTTTCAGCGTTGTCGTATTTTGAATGACAATTGCGCGGTCATGCGACGTTGTACTCAAATAAAATTTGTGTCCTTTTTTTCCCACAAATAGAGCTTTCTTTTGGTGGTATTTGATCACCTCTGCGTCATTTCTGATCGCCGCTATAAACAAAAAATGAGCGACAATTTTGCAAAAAAGAACAATATTTTTTACTTTTTGCTAAAGTACAAATCCATTAAAAAAAATGATTCATCAGTTTTGGCCGATATTTATTCTTCTACATATTTTTGGTACTAAAAAAAAAATCGCAATCGGCGTATATTGATTGGTTTGCGCAAAAGTTATCGCGTCTACAAACTGGGAATTGATTTATGGCGGTTTTTTTTTTTTTTTTTACTAGTAATAGCGGCGATCTGCGATTTTTATCGGGATTGCGATATTGCCGCAGAAATGACGGACATTTTTTACACATTTTTGGGACCAATGACATTTATTCAGCGATCAGAAATTTAAATATCCACTGATTACTGTATAAATGTCATTGGCATTGAAGGGGTTAACCTGCAGGGGGCAGTGAAGGGGTTAACAAATGTTCCCTGGGTGTGTTCTAACTGTGGGGGGGCAGGGCTGACCGGGACATAACAGATCTAACTGATCCCAGTGACAGGGATCAGTAGATCTGTTATGTCCCCTGTCACAAAACGGGGAACCGCCGTGTTTACATCGGCGGTTCCCCGTTCTGAGGCTCCTAAAAGAGATCGGCGGGTCTCGGGCGGACATCAAGTCCGCCCGAAACACGGGCATGCTCGCGCAGCGTGCGGCGCGCGAGCGCCGCTGCTGCCACCAGGGGGCGCGTGAGGAGCGTGCACAGGGGACGACGTCCATGGATGTCGTCCCGGCATTCCAGATCCATGTTGGAGCCGTACTATGGCAATAGCGCGGATCTGGAGTGGTTAAAGCAAGTAAATATAATATCCCTTCATAATTGATACAATTACCTATATAAAATATAAGGATGAATTTATACATATGTATACACCGAGAGTCACTAAACCAAGTCCATATTTCATACACCTTATCCCAATTTCTCTTAATAAAATATATATTATGCACTAGATGGTTTTATTGGTGACAATGTTATAATCTGGATTCCTTACCTATGTGTAACTCACGGCAAGAAACTTCTTTATAATTGAGCTAATCCAAGAACGATTCTGTATTTATCGCCTTATACTACATACCTATGTCATGTTCATAAAGTAAAAATGTTATTTGTTCATGAATCATACATAATGTAATTTCCTTGTATGACATGTGAAACTTTTCAATAAACCTTCATTGAGTCAAAAAAAAATAATAATATCCCTTCCTATGTTTTTGCTACGGCTAGCAGCATAAGGAATAAAAATAGTTTAGTTGTGCCTTAAAAAGAATATAGAATAACAATTAAAATCCAGTTCCATTTTACTTTAAGCCATAGACACATTTATAATGTGAATGTATACCTGGTTGTTATACTGGATATTTAAGCTTTATCATTCAAAATATGATATCTGCGTTATCTACGTATTGTAGGATGTTGAGTTATTAAGTGTCCCCGTGCTGCAAAATGCACATGAGCCTTGTTAATTATCCAGGACAAACCGAGGTAACCACTATGGACTGTAATTAGGAGAGGGAGGGGGTGATATTGTTTCCCTGTATGAATCTTATATAAAGTGCAGGCAGTGTATGCAGTGCAGGGGAGACGGACAGAATGAGGTAGGTGCATAGGAAGCTAATTACTTATTTTAGGTCATATTAGGTCTTTTCCAATGTCTCATTAGGCCTCATACACACGGACGTTTCTTAAAAAAATAAACAAAACGTCGGGCCTGACGTCAAGGAAAAAAAAAAATCAGCGTTTTTCGTTATGCATCGGCGTTAGTGAGCGCTAGTGAGCGTCGGCGTCAATAGGGGTTTTTTTTTTTTAAAATCATCCCTCTGCTATTTTTCAACCTAAAAACGGTGGCGTCAAAAAACGCCGGTTAACGACGTTACAATATTAGTTGGCGTTTGTTGGCGTTTTGCGGCGTCGGCGTCAAAAAACGCCAAAACGATACAGCCTCAGAAAGCGCTGGCCGTGGGTTCTAGTTTCAGCTCGCTAATGCCGACGCCATCTACAGCTCAAAAACGTTGGCGTTTTTATGGGGCCATTGACTAACATGGAGAGCTGCAAAAAACGCCAGAAAAAGCCGGCGTCAAAAAACGTCCGTGTTTATGAGGCCTTATGGTTGTTATACCAAAGGCAAATAGAATGTTTACTTTACAAGGGAAGCTGCACTTTGCAAGGGAATTTGCCCTAGAGATTAGTGTATGGCGTGAAGCTCTTCGGACTTCTTTCATCCAACCACGTGCAAGTAAAAATGCTGTATGTTTTTATTTTCCTTGCATATGATTGGGTGTTCTTTGCCAAGCTCTTGTGCAAATTCCCTTGCAAATATGTATTTTACCTTGCAAATTGAACGGTCCGTTTGCCCTTAGTAAATCTACTCCATTGCCTGCAGGGAGGTACCTATGAATTATGGGGCACTATGGCAAAATTATGTTGGGGGTTTTCCTGTTAATTCTGTGTAGGGGCTAGCTATATCAATTTTGACATGGGGGGGGGGGGGTACAAAAACTGATGCACAGGCATAGCTCCCAACTGTCCCTGATTTTGAGGGACTGTCCCTGATTTGAAGCAATGTCCCTCTTTCCTCCTCATTTAGGTCTGATCTATATAGTTGTATATAAAATGCACTATTTATCTTTCAAAAAGTGTTTCCCAGTGCTAAACCTTTCAACCAATTTCTAAATTGCTGCTTTTGTAAATTTCCAATAAAAGGAATAGTAGAGGTAAAGAAAAGTCCTTGTAGGTTTAACTAATCTTTTATTTTTGGTTAATTCTCCTTTAAGGGGTGTGACCAATGCCTGCATACTTTTGCTGGTAGGTGTCCCTCATTCCCATCTCAAAAAGTTGGGAGGTATGCACACAGAATCTGGTGCAGCTGTGCATAGTAACCAATCAGCTTCCAGGTTTTAGTCCAGGTTCACACTGATGCGGTGTGGATCTGATGCGATTTCACAGAGCAATTTCTTTACTGACAGGTGCGAATTTAATGCAGTTTTTGAGGAGACTGGGCATAGCTGGAGAATAAATTTGCACCGCACCACCACTAAACCCGCACAAGAGCCTTTTTTTAACTGGATCAAAATTGCACCGCATCCATGTGAATGGCCTTCATTGGAAATAATGCTTTTTTTTAGATTACATGCAAATCTATGCTTCTCGGATTGCATCTGATCCGCATAGAATTCACATTCAGCTGAACTCGCGCAATTTCAAACCCACATTTCAGTGCGTGTTCTGGGGCGATTTGAAAGACATCTGTGCAGGTTCATGCACAAATGTCTATTGAAATTGCCCCCGAAGTCACCAAAAGTAGTGCAGGAACTACTTTTGGAAATCGGTGCAACGCACCGATTGGACAGTGCCGTTGCCGGCAATAGGCTGCGATTTGGCATGCGATTTGACATGTCAAATTGCGCTGATGTGAACGGGGGCTTATTGTCAAAGCCTAATTGAACAAGCTGAAGGTACAAGCTGAATGGTAGTATGCATAGCTGCACCAGATTCTGTGTGCACCAGTTTTAGTACATCTACCCCCTATGTTTAGGATCTTATCTTAAAGCCTTCTAACTGAACAGAGGGCGGATACCCTGCATACCATAGGTCATTGGTATTAAAATATAACTTTTATTTGAATTATATAAAACATCTCTGGACTGTAGATATTTACAAAAAGGGAGGGTTTTGTTTATTGGTTGGCAGATGATGTTAACCACTAGAGATCCATGCTATAGCCGAAAGACGGCTACAGCGCGGACCTGAATTGCCGGGGGGACATCCATGAACACTCCCCGTGCGCACTCACAGCCGGCGGCGGCACACTCTTGCGCCTGCTGCATGCTGCGTGAGTGTGCCCGCGGGTTGGACGGACTCGATGTCCGCTCGTGACCCGCAATCGCCTAGTAGAGCGGCTGAACGGGGAACCGCCAATGTAAACATGCCGGTTCTCGGTTCTGTGAAGGGTAACATGACAGATCTACTGATCCCTGTCACTGGGATCAGTGAGATTTGTTATGTCCCTGCCAGCCCAGCCCCCACACAGTTAGAACACATACAGGGAACACAGTTAAACTCTTGAAGTATTCAAAAGTTTTGAAGTGGTGCTGCAACTCTCAAGCCAATGTACAGATAACAATCATAAAAAATATTCAGTATAAGGCGATAAAATTAAAATAAACTTAAACTAACATCACCTAAAGTGCATCATAAGTGCTTCAAAAGTGAAATATCCTCTACTGCCACCCGATGGCCGCTCACCTCAAACCCCCTTAGGGATGCGCCTGTCTGCATATAATATGCAAAGAATAGGTAATCCTCCAAACTTATGGGAATTAAATCGATACTCCTCTGCTTTCCTGTTGGTGTCCCACAGATGTACAACAATATAATATCAAAACCCCTTAACCGCTTGCCGACCGCTGATCGGCAATTGACGGCGACAGAGTGGCTCTATTGCGCAAATCGCCGTCATACGACGGCGGCTGCGGGATCAAGCCTAGTGAGCGCGTGCCGCCGGAGGCGCGCCTGCGCACTCACTGTGTTCGGGGAGGGCCAGGGAGCGGGCGTGGTGGAGTCGATCTCCGCCGGCCACCCGCCATGCCCCCCGGAGTGAAAGAACGGAGGTCCGTGTAAGTAAACACGGACCTCCGTTCTGTGAGGGGGGAAGGGCTGTGATCACAGCCTTCCTGTGCATGGAGGCTGTGACCACTTCCCTTCCCCAACTAGGGCAGTCCCCATGCAGTTAGAACACGCCCAGGGAACACAGTTAACCCTTAGAGTGCCCCCTGCAGGTTAACCCCTTCACTGCCAATGGCATTACACAGTAATCAGTGCATCCCAAAAAAGTGTCAAAATGTTCAAACATGTCTGCTGCAATATCGCAGTACCGCTAAAAATCGCAGATCGCCGTCATTATTAGTAAAAAATAAAAAAAAAATAAAAACCCCAGAAATTAATTCTCATCATCCGTAAACGCGACCACTTTTGCGCAAACCAATCAATAAACGCTGATTGCGATTTTTTTTATCACAAATATGAGGAAGAATATAAATCGGCCAAAAACGGTGAAAAAAAATGTTTTTTTATATTTTTTTTTTGGATTTGTATTTTAGCAAAAAGTAAGAAATTTGGGTTTTTTTGCAAAATTGTCGCTCTTCTTTTGTTTATAGCGGCGATCAGAAATGACGCAGCGGTGATCAAATACCACCAAAAGAAAGCTCTGTTTGTGGGAAAAAAAGGATGCGAACATCGCACGACCGCGCAATTTTCCGTTAAAGCGACGCAGTGCCGAATCGCAAAAAGGGCTCCGGTCCTAAAGCTGGAAATCCTTCCGGGGCTGAAGTGGTTAAACAGGGGGAGGAAATTAATTTCTCTTTAATACTCCACTCTAGTAATTAGGGTTCCATTTCACCATTCATGGAATAAAAGATAAAGAACTCCTCATGGTGTAACAATTTTGCAGTGTTGCATGTTTTTAGCACTTTATTGATTATTTATTGATTATTGAAGGTCTGAAATTACACTTAAGTTACTTGCTTATTTTGCACATTATCACTTAGCACATTACTATGCACTTTATATGTTCATTTCTTGGATTTTGAACACCACAGAGAGTTGCCTACCTACCATTCAGGTTGAGTAGGGCTCTGAATTAATCATCACTTATCTGTTTGGCAACTGCCACTAGTGGAGATTATTCTGTATGTTTGGCACACAGTCACTTTTGTTTCTTTGCACATTTTTGCACTTTGTCGTTAAGTATTGTTATGATGCACTTTAGGTGATATTAGTTTAAGTTTATTTTAATTTTATCGCCTTATACTGAATATTTTTTATGATTGTTCTCTGTACATTGGCTTGAGAGTTGCAGCGCCACTTCAAAACTTTTGAATACTTTATTTGTGATGGTTTGTGATACCTTAGAAGTCTGGCAGCAGTAACCATTGATACGCATATACTGTACACTCCTCTTATCTTGTCATATACATAGACATTTTTCTTTTCTCTATTGGTCAAGTGGGATAGCGCACTATTATTTCTATCTAAACACAGTTAAACTCTTGTTCGCCCCTTTAGTGTTAACCCCTTCCCTGCTAGTGACATTTACACAGTAATGAGTGGCTATTTAAATTTCTGATCGCTGTATAAATGTCACCGGTCCCAAAAAAGTGTTAAAAATGTCCAACATGTCTGCTGCAATGTCGCAGTCCCAATAAAAATCACAGATCGCCGCCATTACTAGTAAAAAAAAAATAATAAAAACGCCATAAATTTCCATGGTTTGTACATGCGATAAACCAAAAATATGTAGAAGAATATATATTGGCCAAAACTGATATTTTTTTTTTTCCGTCAATTTATTATAGCAAAAAGCAAAAAATACTGTTCTTTTTTCAAAACTTTTGCTCTTTTTTTGTTTATAGTACAAAAAATAAAAACCGCAGAGGTGATCAAATAGTACCAAAAGAAAGCTCTATTTGTGGGAAAAAAATGTTTTCAAAAATTATGTTTGGGTACAACGTAGCACGACTGCGCAATTGCAATTCAAAATGCAACAGCGCTGAAAGCCGAAAATTGGGCAGGAGGGGGGTTTAAGTGCCCAGTAAGCAAGCGGTTAATGATGATTGGTACACATAATAGGAAATTGATCAGGGCAGAATAGAAAAAATAAAAAAACAAGGAATGGAGAGGGGAGGGAGGGAACAACCGCCCCAACTAATGGTGTATGTGGCGTCCCGTTAAATCAAGCCCAACCAAACAAAGAGAAACAAAGACCCCTAAACTGTAAGCACTTATAGGTGCTGCCACCTGTGCGATATGCTCCTCCTAAATGTAGGTCCTGGGTGACACACGCATCAAATATGACCAGAGGATACTCACAAGTCTATCTCACGGGATCTCCTATGAAGCCTGCCTCAACTGCACAGAAGTATATTAGGGTCTTCAAACTAGACTAGACTAGCGCCTGTTGCTAACTGAGCCTACTTCTTGACTCTAACCATGTGGGGATTGTTTGGTCCCCTCCATTTTCTTTCTTTATTTTCAGACACTTTTTATTTCGGTGCATTTAATTTTCCACTCCTGACGAAGCTTATCAATTAAGCGAAACATGTAGAGTTTTAGGTTTTTGAGAGCACTATTATCATTTGGGGTTCAGCATGGTTTGTGGGGAGGGTGTTTTCTGAGTTTTGGCAAGCAGATTGAGCGCAATTAGTACCTAGCTCTTTTATGAGGCAGGTTTGACCGACATTTATAGTTTTCAAGCCAGGTCGTTTCACAGAGGCAGACCTACAGTGAGAGAAAAAGTATTTCACCCCTGCTGATTTTGTACGTTTTCCCCACTGACAAAGAAGTGATCAGTCTATCATTTTAATGGTCGGTTTATTTTAACAGTGAGAGACAGAATAACAACAAAAATATCCAGAAAAACGCATTTCAAAAAAGTTATACATTTATTCGCATTTTAATGAGTGAAATAAGTATTTGACCCCTTCACAAAACATGACTTATTACTTGGTGACAAAACTCTTGTTGGCAATCACAGAAGTCAGACATTTCTTGTAGTTGGCCACCAGGTTTTACACATCTCAGGAGGGATTTTGTCCCTCTCCTCTGTACAGATCCTCTCCAAGTCATTAAGGTTTTGAGCCTGACGTTTGGTTACTCAAACCTTCAGTTCCTTCCACATATTTTCTATGGGATTAAGGTCTGGAAACTGGCTAGACCACTCCAGAACCTTAATGTGCTTCTTTTTGAGCAACTCCTCTGTTGCCTTGGCCATGTGTTTTGGGTCATTGTTATGCTGGAATACCCATCCACAACCCATTTTCAATGCCCTGGCTGAGGGAAGGAGGTTCTCACCCAAGAATTTATGGTACATGGCCCCGTCCATCGTCCCTTTGATGTGGTGAAGTTGTCCTGTCCCCTTGGCAGAAAAACACCCCCAAAGCATAATGTTTACACCTCCATGTTTAACGGTTGGGATGGTGTTCTTGGGATCATAGGCAGCATTCCTCCTCCAAACACAACAAGTTGAGTTGCTTCCAAAAAGCTTGATTTTGATCTCATTTGACCACAACACTTCTCCTCTCAGTCATTCAGATGTTCATTAGCAAACTTCAGGTGGGCCTGTACATGTGCTTTCCTGAGCAAGGGGGACCTTGCGGGTCCTATAGGATTTCAGTTCTTCACGGCGTAGTGTGTTACCAATTATTTTCTTGGTGACTATAGTCCTAGCTGCCTTGTGATCATTGACAAGATTCTCCCGTGTAGTTCTGGACTGATTCCTCACCGTTTTCATGATCATTGAAACTTCAGGAGGTGAGATCCTGCATGGAGTCCCAGACCAAGGGAGATTGACAGTATTTTTGTGTTTTTTGTCTATGCTGTGAAGATACGAGATGTGCAGCACCTTAAACTGCGGATACTGGAAGCTTGTGCTAGCATTTCTCCTGCGGTGTTGCTATCAGTGTGTGAAGAGTGGGAGAAGAGGGTTGCATTGACAATCCAACACAATGGGCAGCACATTGAACACATTTTATAAGTGGTCAGAAACTTGTAAATAAATCATGAAAGAATACAGTTACGTTAAAACCAAGCACACCATTGTTTTTCTTGTGAAATTCCCAATAAGTTTGATGTGTCACATGACCCTCTTCTTATTGAAAAAACAAAAGTTGGATTCAAAATGGCCGACTTCAAAATGGCCTCCATGGTCACCACCCATCTTGAAAAGTTTCCCCCCTCACATATACTAATGTGCCATAAACAGGAAGTTAATATCACCAACCATTCCCATTTTATTAAGGTGTATTCATATAAATGGCGCACCCTGTAGATCTTTACAGTGCATACCGATGAATAATAAGATGGCATGCTTACCAAAACTGCTGGTGGTGAACACACATACTATACAGCACATGGGTCAAGCAAGCTTTGCATGAGGATATACTCCAATGGAACCATCCACAGGGAAGTTACTACGAGTGAACTACAACCGCTCCTGGGTACAGGACTCCAGCATCCAGCTATTAGCTCCAGATGTGCAATCGCTAGAAAATATTTGAATAAAACAAGCTTGTATCATAAAAAATCATTGTGCAGTAATCTCACGACCATCACCTGACGCCGTTTCGCCTTTCAGGACATCTCACAGGTGGCAGCACCTATAAGTGCTTACAGTTTAGGGGTCTTTGTTTGTTTTTCTTTGGTTGGGTTTGAGATGTGTGCAAACCTGGTGGCAAACTACAAGAAATGTCTGATCTCTGAGATTGCCAACAAGGGTTTTGCCCCCAAGTACTAAGTCATGTTTTGCGAAGGGGTCAAGTACTTATTTCACTCATTAAAATGCGAATCAATTTATAACTTTTTTGAAATGTGTTTTTCTGGAATTTTTATTGTTATTCTGTCTCTCACTGTTAAAATAAACCTACCAATAAAATTATAGACCGATCACTTCTTTGTCAGTGGGCAAACATACAAAATCAGCAGGGGAACAAATACTGTTGTCCCACCCTCACTGTAGGTCTGTAGACCTGCCTTGAAAACTATGTATGCTGTTCATAAAAGAGCTGTGTACTAATTGTGCTCAATCTGCTTGCCAAAACTCAGAAAACACCCTCCCCACAAACCATGCTGAACCCCAAATGATAATAGTGCTCCCAAAAACCTAAAACTCTACATGTTTCGCTTAATTGATAAGCTTCGTCAGGAGTGGAAAATTAAATGCACCAAAATAAAAAGTGTCTGAAAATAAAGAAAGAAAATGGAGGGGACCAAACAATCCCCACATGGTTAGAGTCGAAAGGTAGGCTTGATTAGCAACAGGAGCTAGTCTAACCAGTGTTTTGAATCAACATAGACCCTAATATACTTCTGTGCAGTTGAGGCAGGCTTCATAGGAGATCCTGTGAGATAGACTTGTGAGTATCCTCCGGTCATATTTGATGCGTGTGTCACCCAGGACCTACATTTAGGAGGTGCATATCTCCCAGGTGGCAGCACCCATAAGTGCTTACAGTTTAGGGGTTGTTGGTTTCTTTGGTTGGCGTTGAGGATTGATTTAACGGGACGCCACATACACCAATAGTTGGGGCAGTTGTTCCCTCCCCTCTCCATTCCTTGTTTTTTTATTTTTTATTTTCTGCCCTGATCAATTTACTATTGTGTGCACCAATCATCATTAACATCATCTGCCACCCAATAAACAAAACCTTCCCTTTTTGTAAATATCTACAGTCCAGAGATGTTTTATATAATTTAAATAAGAGTTATATTTTAATACCAATGGCCTATGGTGCGCAGGGTATCCACCCTCTATTCAGTTAGAATTCAGTTATTGCCAGCAAGGTATCCTTTGGAAAATGTAAGGTATTAGTTTGTGCTTCTTAACATAAAGCATGCCTAAATCAAGGAAAGACAGTGGAAGATCATTCAGCATAGGCAGACTACTAGTGACTAGTGCTTAGGATAAAAGTTACAATAAAAGTCACAATAATAACAAACATGATGATATTTTAAAATCTGACAAAATAATTAATGCTCTTGCACACAATTATTCAATTACCCTAATACAGACTTCTTTAGACTCCATGCACATTGGCTTAAAAATCGCTGCTTCTACAGGAGTTTTGTGTTCTGCCTGTAGAAGCAGCTTTATGTTATACTATGATGAGCTCAGCGTTTGGAGGCAGGAAAAAAAAAAACCTTCTGGTTTGCGTTTCTGATTGGAGATTTTTGGCAGAAAAGATGCAAAACTCTCCTAAACTCTTTTTTCTGCCAAGGGAACTGGCATTTTTTAAGGTCAGTGTGCATGGAGCCTTAAACTCTTAGCGTCTTTAACTTATTTTTTTACAAATTATTTAAAACACTGAGAATATTTTATATTTTTTGAAAGCAGAAGCGTTGTAGAATAGAAAGATGGCAGTTGCAATTGTTTATGATACAACTCTTTATCAAATCTATATTTTCAGGGGAAAAAAATGCTAAAATGTATTTGAGTGCACACAAACACAACATAATTGTCGATTGTATTGAGTAAAATATAAAAGATAAGGTTGTGTCAAATACATAGACACCAAGGAGTTGATTTATTAGGACTGGAGTGGAAAATCTGGTGCAGCTGTGCAGAGAAACCAATCAGCTTCCAGGTTATTTTGTCAAAGCTTAATTGAACAATCAGAAGTTAAGCCCCGTACACACAATGCGAATTTCAGATGGGAATTTTCTTACGACGACCGATCGTCTGAAATTCTTACCGTTATTATGCCCCTTTCAACAGCCAATTTTGATTTTTCAGACGACAAAAGCTGGATGTGCAGACTAGAAAAAAATTTCCATACGTCAAGGCAACGTCTGATTTTTGTATCATTAGTATGGTTTTTCTACGAAAAAAAGTGTACGATCAAGACTACGCATGCTCAGAAACTAAAAAAATACATACGAAGCTATTCAACACATTATGTCATTTCTGACATTAAATTTGGCAGCTCCACCCCCACGTTGGGCGCCACCATTATGGCGTATGCGCAGATGTGCCCATGGGCTCCACCTGGCCTTTGGGTCCTGGCAGAGCCAATCGGCACATCTGTGCATGCACAAGTGATCTTCCATGCATGCACAACTACAGGGAATGTTTAGGACTCCCTTCCTAGCAGTCAGAAAACCCATATGTGCACAGATGGCCACGGAAACCAGCGCATGCACAGATGTGTTGCTGAAGAGTTCTCTCAGGATCCAGGCCCTTTGGCAAATATGCGCATGTGCAGGGGGCAAAGAGAACTTCTCACCTAGCTAAGAGATGTGGAATTGCTGGTTTGCAAGACAAATACATTTTTTTACTGAAAGAAAATGTCCATTTGTAAGTGAGGTCCACTTTAAAAACTGATAGCCAAGTCCTCTTCCCCATCTCCAAACATCACCCCTGGCTGCTGACAGGCAGTACATATAGAGAAGTTACACCAAACTTTCTAAGATTCATGGACTATTGACAGATTTCTTCACCTTCTTAATGCTGTGAACTGGAAAAAAAATGGAAAATATACAATTGTTTTGCCTAAATAAAAGAACAGACTGGCATCTAATTGATAAAAACCATATCTGAAAAATCAACAGGTCCTCTTTAGAGTAATTTTTTTTTTTTGCAGGTTGATGCCCCATCTCTACCAAACACTCTGGCACCTTGTTGTCCTGTACAATGTCCCGGCCTCATACTCAGATGGTAACCCAACAGACTTACCTCCCAGCGGGATATTGGTACCTGGAGATGTTCTTATTGGGGCTGTGATCCCCCTCCACATTGACTATCTTAACCAAGAAGTCACCTTTCAAGAGAAACCCCCCGCAGATGTTTGCTTAATGTAAGACAAGTCATAGAATTTCTGTGTATGGTTGTGGGGCTGGGTGGGGAATCTCACACCATTATGTGGGTCCATAATTATTTATTACTAATCGGTGGTAAAGTAGTGTTGGGCAAATGGTTTGTGCCGAGCAAAAGTTTCAGCCCAAAGGTCGCCTGTTTGCCCGTTCAGCGAACACCCGAATTTGAGGGAGAACATTGCGCTTCACAGTGCATTCTAGGGCCCTAGTTGGATGAAGCCTTGCACCTGACCAGCGGCTTTCCCAATTAGGGCACAGAGCACTGTCAATGTTCATAGTCCCACCGCTCACTATAAAAGGTTCCTTCCCATAGGAAGCTTTTGCAGTGTGTTGGAGTGGAGATAGATAGAGCAAGGCTCAGTTTGCTACTAGCTAGTTAGTGTGTTCACTCATTGTGACTCTGAATATTGAGAGTTAGTGTAGTGATAGTATAGTGTGTCAGTATAGTGTAGTGTCAGTGTAGTGTGTTAGTGTAGTGCAGTTCTTAAGCACAGCATTACAAAACATTTAGTGCTGTTTACAGTGCTGTATACCCTTGTTTGTTTGTTTTTTATAGTTTTTACATTTCTGTCAGCATCCGTCCTCAATTTAAAGGGCACCAAACACCACTCTTAATTCAATAAAGTGCATCCAATCACACATTTATTAGTTTCTATTAAATTTGGGTAATAACCCCCCCCTCCCCCACCATCATGTCTGGGAGGTCAACAAGAAGAGGCAATGAGCACCTATGTGAGTATGCCACAGGACAGCCTCAGGCCAGCTCTGCTTTTTTCCCCACACCAATGAGTGCTGAAAAAGGATGCGTGCACTGTACTATCACCATTTGAGGAGGTGACAAGGATGGTGAGTCATGACAATGCATGCATCAGTGATGCAATCCTTGTTTTGTTCCTGCTGGACCATACTCTGTGTGGCATTATGGACAGGGCACTTGAGGCAGAGCAGCAGGAGGAACAGGAGGACCTCCTTTCCTCTCAAGGCCCACTTTATGCAGACACCATTCTTGCGACACCACAGAACACACAAGAGGAGAGGGCGTAGGAGGAGGAGGGGGATTCTGGTAGTTTTGGAGGCATAGAAGCAGGGGAAGACATAGGTCCAACCTTAAGGGATGGTTTTCAGTCCCCAGAAACATAGTTACATAGTCAGGCTGATAAAAGACACAATTCTTGGGAGTAGTACATGGCTGGAAGGAGGCAGTTCCAGATACTCTAATCCTCAGTGACCCAGAGCACTCTGCTTCTCAAACATCCACAAACTTGTGATGCATGGGCTCCCTTATTCTTCAAAGCCTGCAAAAGGAACAGAGAATTTGTGGCATCAAGGAGAAGGATCATTATTGGTTGGCAACCCTCCTTGATTACCGTTACAAGGGAAATGTCTCGGAACACATCCTGCCCTCGCAGAGGGAACACAGGATGAAATATCTTGGGGACACCTTAAAGAGGAGTTTATGTAACACCTTTCCAAACTCTGGTAGGTTACAGTCTCATGGAAAAGTCACTTTTGAGGCTTCTGCTGGTCAAAGGAGGAGCGGTGGAGAAGAGGACTGCCTCAGTGATGCATTTCAAAATGCTGTCAGCTTCAAGAACCCATCAGCAGCATCTGCATCATATGGTAGAAGATTATCTAGGGGCGAAACGAGACACGGAGAGCTTTCCAATAGAAGACCCACTGGGTTTCTGGGACATGAGAATAGACTACTGGCGAGAACTTGCCCAGAATGCAATTGAGCTGCTGGGCTACCCAATATCCAGCGTGCTTTCCAAACGGACATTCAGTGCTGCCGGATGTTTTGTGACAGATGAAAGAGTGTGTCTGTCCGCAGACTCGGCTGACATTTTTTAAAGTGAATCAGTCCTGGATTAGCAGCAGTTATCAAGCCCCTGATGCCGATTTTGCTGATTAAGTTCTATTGGGATCTTGAATCTCTGCAAGACTGTTTAGGATGCTTAGCTTTGTGGGTGTTGATTGTATCTTGAAGTAATGTTTTGAAACATGTTTCATGGCAATTTCTCCACAACTGTATGATAGGGGCATCAAATTTCATTTTTTACAGCAAGGCCAATTCTTGCTTTCATCAAGAGTACCTCTAGAAGGTTACGGGGTGAAGGCACCACCAACACCCAAAGACCAGTTTTTCTGCAACTGTGTGACAGGGGCATCAAATTTACATTTTTTATAGAAAGGCCAATTCTTGCTTTCATCAAGAGTACCTTGTGGGAGATTAGCTTGTGGGGATCATCTTTCCTTAGGAAAACAGTCATTTTGCAGGCAACTCTGTTTCAAATCTGGCAGCTTGCCGGGTTTATTTAGAAAATAGGTTTGCAGGTTAAAACAAAATAAACAGAAAATAAGTCCTTGCCGTCCGGTGCTAAACTAAACAGTATAGTTTCCTCACTATATGATGTGGGGCTGGCCCTGACACCCACAAAACATAAACCAAAATGCAAACCTTGTCTTTTAAAGTCCAATCAGACACAGAGCTCCCTCAGATTCCCCTCTGAGTTCCAGGTCAGAGCTGAAGTGAGATCTCTTCCTGATTATTTAAGCCACCTGCTGGTGGACTTCAGTGGACCACAAACTCCGGAAACCAGCCCTGCCATGGTGGCTGGTAAAATCCAGTCCAACTGAACGCATACGAGGCAACAGGTAGCGTCCGTCTACCACTTCGCCTCGCATACCGTCACGACCTCTATATAACACCCAAAGGCCAATTTTCCCTGTTACTTCTATCCAAAGTCTGCGAAAGAGACCCCAGACTTTATCTTAAAAAAAATGTTACTGAATTTGGCTTCTTCACATAAGGCTTGCTCACTGTGGTGCAAAAATGTGTTATTTCCACCAAAGTCTGCCAAAGAAACACTAGAAGTTATCCAAAAAATTGTGGCCTCATCCTACAGACTGGCGCTCCAAGCCATTATTTACAAAAAAAGAAAGCTTGCAGGAAAAATCAGTTTAAATATATATTTTTTCTTTATAAATGCCAGTTTTGCTGCAGCAGGTTCTATACACAGTACAAATGCACCACTTTATAGGCAGACTAAGGGGACCCCCCAGGCACTATATTTAAAGGATTTTTTCATTTTTTTTGTTTTATTTTAAGCATCATTAAAATTACTGCTCCTTTAAAAACAATAGTTTTTAAGGTTGGGTTCACACCTCCGTGTGAAGTGGCTCACAGCAGGGGGTCCTGTGAGTCCCTGTTTTCTGTTTCAAGGACAAATCAGGGCCAAATTTTTACCTTCATTCGGCCCTGAGACAGAGCCAAAGACGCACAGGACTCCTGTGGAAGTCACCACGGAGATGGGTGAACCAGCTCCGTAGAGAGCCGGGCACACTGTCCTGTCAAGGGAATTGGATGTGGGGGAACCTGCATCCAATTCGCACTAGTGTGAACCCAGCCTAAATTTTTTTTGCATTGGTACATGTCCCCCAAGGATGTTCCTGGGCCCTTTTTATGACCAATAACTTAATTATAAGCCTTCAAAATGGGGACTTTTGATTTTTCAAGTTAGGGTCCCATAGACTCCAATGGGTTCGTGGTTTGGGTCCAAACTTTTGCGATGTTCGAGAATTCTGGCGCATACCTGGGGGTGTTCGGCCCATCTCTATTCTTAAGTAATTCTATCACATAAGGAACAAAATTACAGCATTGGCAGAAGGTACATGGGGACCCCAGTACAAATTGTGTTATGGACCTCACCCTAAGGGCCAGCATTGATGAGTTTTTGTTAACATCAGAACTTCTTTCTTACCCATACAAATCAACAGATTAAAGCAGCTCATCAATTAGTAAAAGGTCAACTGCAGGTTGTTCAACTTAGAAACAGGTTAAAGCGGAGTTCCACCCAAAAGTGGAATTTCAGCTTTAAGTGCAGGTGGCCCCCTGACATGCCTTGGCATGTCATTATTTTTTGGGGGGGGGGGCAGGTGGATACCTGTTTTTTACAGGTGTCCAGCTCCAACTTCCTCTCCTGGCGCTGCGGAGCCTAGAAGGAAGTTCACCTGTCCCCCTCCCTCCTGGCATGTCACAGGTCCCAGAAGATTACCTGGCCATCCACAGCCCTGCTTTGAAGCTAAAGCCAGGTGCCCACAGTTGCAATGTCGGCACCGCACGGAGGACGGGGAGAGGAGCGAGGCAGCGGGCAGCCACATCGCTGGACTGGGGGACAGTTGAATGTCTGATTATTAAAAGCCAGCAGCTACACTTTTTGTAGCTGCTGACTTTTAAAAGGGGCAGAATTCTGCTTTAAGTGCAGGTCGGAATAAAGTTAGCTGCAAGTTGATGCAACTTAGAAGCAGGTTAAGTGCAGAATCAGAAGGAGGTTAACTGCAGCTTGACGCAAATTAGAAGGTCAAATGCAGGTCAGAAGGAGGTCAATTGCACGTTGATGCAACATAGAAGCAAGCCAAGTGCAGTTCAGAAGGAGGTCAACTGCAGGTTGATGTAACTTAGAAGCAGGTCAAGTGGAGGTCATAAGCCAGACAGCTGAAGGTTAATGCAACTTAGAAGCAAGTCAAGTGCAAGTCGAAAGGAGGTCAGCTGAGGGTTGATGCAACTTAGAAGCAGGTCAAGTGCAAGTCAGAAGAAGGTCAACTGCGGGTTGATGCAACACAGAAGCAGACCAAGTGCAGTTCAGAAAGAGGTCAACTGCAGGTTGATGCAACTTAGAAGTAGGTCAAGTGCAGGTCAGAAGGAAGTCAACCACAGGTTGATGCAATATAGAAACAGATAAAGTGCAGGTCAGAAAGATATTAGTTACTGGTTGATGTTCTTGTCACTGAACTCTGAATGATCTCATAAGCAACTTAAACTGATGTCAATTGCATTGACATCAGCCCAAAGCCCCACAACACAGGTCCAGGTGCTGGTTTGGCATCTTTAGCACTGCTTTTTGCAATACAGAACTTGTGAAATCGTGGTCCAAAGAACTACACACCACTTCATTATAGAGTGGAGGAGAAGCCATAGTATCCAGTATGCCACCTGCAAACCAGTGATCCTGGGATATTCTCTTGCCAGCCAATGCAAACATAACACCAAAAAGCTAAACAGTGCCCAGTGATAAAGTTGAACTTCCTGCAAGCAGCTAAATACACAGATGAAATACCCACTGTATATGAGAGCTGTTTTGAGACTCACACAACACTGCCAAATAGCATTGGTGACCTGGCTTTCTTCTCCTGCAGTTAACCGGTTCCCGACCGGCTCGTGTACATTTTACTGCTGCAAGTTGGCCGCATAACGCAAATTGCCGTTTATAAACGGGCAGCTGAGTGGGGCCGCGGGTCCAGAGGACCGCCTGGTACAGCAGAAAAGTGGGGAACCACCAATGTAAACACGGCGGTTCCCCGCTGTCAGGCGGCATGACAGAGATCTACTGATCCCTGTCATCATTATCAGTTAGATCTGTCATGCCCCTGCCAACCCAGCCCCCACACAGTTAGAACACGCCTAGGGAACACATTTAACCCCTTGATTGCCCCCTGCAGGTTAACCCTTCCCTGCCAGTGACATTTATACAGAAATCAGTGTTTTTTTTTTAGCTCTGATCGTTGTATAACTGTCAATGGTCCCAAAAAAGTGTCAAAAATGTCCGATCTGTCCGCCGCAATATCGCAGTCCAGTTAAAAATCACAGATCACCGCCATTACTAGTAAAATAAAAAAAATAGTAAAAATGCCATTAATGAATTCTCATGGTTTGTAAACGCAGCAACTTTTGCGCAAACCAATCAATAAACGCCGATTGCGATATTTTTTTTTTTTACCACAAATATGTTGAAGAATATATATCGGCCAAAACTGATGAACAAATTTGTTCTTTTTAAAAAAATTTTTTGAACATTTATTATAGCAAAAAGTAAAAAATATTGTTTTGTTTTTTTTGTCGCTCTTTTTTTTTTGTTTATAGCAGTGATCAGAAGTGACATAGACGTGATCAAATACCACCAAAAGAAAGCTCTATTTGTGGGAAAATATAGGATGTCAATTTCATTTGGGTACAACGTCGCACGACTGCGCAGTTGTCAGTTAAAGCGATGCAGTGCCGAATCGCAAAAAGTGCTCTGGTCATTAAGGGGGTAAAACCTTCCGGGGCTGAAGTGGTTAAAGTGGCTGTAAACCAGATTCATAAAATGTGAGCTGGGCACATATATCTGCAGTGTTTTCTTATCTCTCTTCAAAGCACTAAGTCCCATGGCTTTCTCCTGCTCTGTTCTTCTGTTATCAGCCTGATAACTTCTGACAAGTTCTCTGCCAACTGAGATAAAACCAGCCTGGAATTTGTGTCGAGGAGGTTGCTATAAATAGATTAGCAGAAAGCTGAACTATTCACAGCACAGCTCTGAGAGTCTCTGCCTATGTGGAGGTGGGGGGGGGTGCCTTTCCTCCAATCAGCTGTCTTGGCTGTGTTCCCAGACTTCACACTTCAGTGCTGAACAGGAAGAGAAAAATCTGTAACAGGATGTGAACTTTCTAAAGAATATATAAAGCTGAAGGCAGCAGATATACATGTAAAACGTATGTAGGGAGATTTGTTTCATCTCTGTGTATCATCTGAGGCTGTTCACTTCACTGGGTATATGTGAGGGTTTACATCTACTTTAAAACAATACAGATAAGTAACCTTCCGGACCCCCAGACAGCGACTGGACAATGAAAGAGAAGCAGTTGATTTCTCTTTCTGGTTTATTGGGAACGTATGTGCACACAGAGTGCTATGATGACAGACTGAAAGTGATATGCTCCGACTGTTGAGATAAAACAATTACCAAAAAAGGTTTTTTTTTCTTACACTTGTTTCATTCTTCACTTTCAGGTTCCTTTTTGAACAGTATCAGCTGTTGCAGGCTATGCGCTTTGCTATTGATGAGATCAATCAAAGCGTCAACATTCTCCCTAATATCACTTTGGGCTTCTATGCTTATGATTCCTGTACTGTACTAGAGAGGGAGCTAGAGAGCACCCTGTGGATGATGACGGGTCAGGATTGGGTCATACCCAACTACTGTTGTCGTGACCATCCCCCACTGGCTGCCATCGTTGGCCACTCAACGTCCACGTACTCCATCCTCATGGCTCACATTTTGGGGTTGTATAGATACCCACAGGTAAGACACATAAGCCATTAGAGGTGAGGAAACCAAAGCCACTGGGGAACAAACTGGATCCAGACGTCACCATTAGTCAAACACTGGCCAATCAGAGCCTCAATGTTGTTAACTAGCTGGATTAGTAGCAGTAGTTGTGCTTAGTAATACAATCCACCAAAGATCAGGAGACACAGTGATCTGGAATATAAGACTGGGCTTAATGATGAGTATGTAACTGTGAACTCACTATCTCTATCTGACTCTGCATCAATGAGGAGACACAGGCCATACCACCGCTACTTACTTATTTTTTTAACTTTAATGAATAAAAAGAGCAACATCCCACTGGAAACAGGTTCCTCTACTAATACATTTCTCTATGATATAGGGCTTAATCTCAGGGCCTAAAGGATTAGGATTACCATGGACCGAGGAATGTTTTGGAGACAAAGCCTGTGTCTGGCATCCTGTGTTGCCAACCGCCAGTAAATTTACTGACAGTTTGTAAAAATCAGTGATTTTTAGAACTGTCTATAAATATCAGGGTCTGATAATTTGTCATGCTGTGCTGACTTTTTAAGTGTAAACCAGGCAAACTACTTGATATGGGTATTGTCAGTGTTTCCATGTTGTGTTTAAATATCAATTGTCTTTTTAATAGAAGTTCAGTAATTTTTCAGGTTGCCAGTAAAAAATGTGCTCCGCCAGTAAATTTTCCATGTTTTGCCAGTAAAAAACGCTGCGGGAGGTTGGCAACACTGCTGGCATCCTGTGGCTCTTTGGACAATATTGCTCTTTCAACAAAAAGTTTTAGAAATAAAGAAAAAGTAGCCATGATACCGCCTGTGCCTGCCACTGAATGCATTGTTCCAATATTGGGAAATATCCAGTATGGGCCTCAAGGCTACATGGCTGTTTTTTCCACAAGCATACTAGTTGGCCTGGCAGCAGTACCAAAATTGTTACTACATGTACAGTAGCTCTGGCAAATGGTTCCCAAGTAGTGTTGAGCGAACCCGGACTGTAACGTTCGGGTCCGTACCGAACTTTAGGGTGTCCGTGGCACGGACCCGGACCCGGACATTTCAAAAATCGTTCGGGTTCGGTCCGGGGTTCTGCTATTTTACTCCACGTGTTGAGAAGCTGCAGGGCAGCCAATCAACAAGCGTTTCACTGGTTTGCCCTTAGAAGCCATCACAGCCATGCCTACTAATGGCATGGCTGTGATTGGCCGGTGCATCATGTGACCCAGCCTCTTTATAAGCTGGAGTCACAGTGCTGCAGTCACATGCTCCTTGGGTTAGTATAGGGAAAGGTAGCTGACGGCGTGAGGGACAGATTTTAGCCATTTTAAGACCTGATCCTGCATCCTGAGATAGATTACTTTACTACTGCTGTCTGTGCTGTTGCTCTGAGGACAGATAGCAGAAATTAGAGATTTCACATACCGCTGCTTTGAGTTGCAGATCAAG
>BLSH010055411.1:1051671-1096382 GCA_018402905.1 Glandirana rugosa | reverse complement strand
AAAGAAAGTATAGGGAGATCTCCTCAATTGGAAATCTCCTCAGTACCCAGACAGTGACTAAGTCCTGACAACTGTTCACACCCTTCCCACTCAAAAAAATGTTGGCTGATAGGTTGTTGGTTTTCATGCATTGCTCACTCTATGTTATCTCCTTATGTGGACTGTTAATATTTACTGTAGCTACCTCTCCTGAAAGAGCCTTTGGAACACCTCCTAAATCCTGAAGCTCATTTCTCTCTCTGCCTGGTCCTCCCATACTGCTAGCTCCCCTGCAGAGTCCACACATTAAAATGATTGTCCTTTTTATAGCCTCAGGCTTCCTTTGCACCTGCAGGGGTATGAGCAACCCCTGTGCTAACATGCGTTCCCCTCTAAAGGGCAATATTAGAGTGTATAAAGAGTTTGTTAGCTAGTGGTGCAGCTGTGTTTCAGTTTGACACCCTATTCCCTGATATAATTTGTATTACACCTACACTAACCCCTATTATGTTTCTTGACAAGGCACTTTCTCCTTCTTCTTTTGGTTTTGACATTTGCCCCTGATCATCCATGCAACGGTCTAACCACCTGGGGAAATATATCCTTTAGTTTGAGCTCAACCATGAACTTGTCTAATGACTGGTTTCACCACTTCCTGTCTAGCTGTTGGTTGTCACCCCTCTCAGCTAGACGGTAATACATTCTAGAAGCAACATGGCACTATGCTGCCTTTGGTCACTTCTAGGCACTTGGCTTGACAAAATTGATCTCCCACAAAATGGCACCATCTCTCAAGAGAACATAGTGCAGTTTATCAGTGACTGGCGGAAGACCTGGGGAGAAGTAAAGAGAGCAGCAGCTAGGTGAGGGGAGGCAGGGAAGAGTTGTAATACATGTGTATCAGTACATGCCCTGTTGATTTCAGCCACCATTGTGGATTTTGACAGAATATGTCAACAGCACTTGTGGGTCAGCTGCTATAAGGTGACTGAGAGTCACAAGACCTGATGTGCACTTTGCCATGGGAGGTGGGAGAGAGGGCAGTGCTATCACTACTTCTCACTTCCTGGATTTTTTTTATTTAAGAATAACTATAGGATGTCTACCTGAAATGGCAGGTGCACTTAATATGTTTAAGCTCTGACTTGTTTTGACAGCACATTTATAATTATTTTCCATCTGTAGATTCCATAGATTGTTCCAAGTGTCCATGGGATATGTGGCCGAACACAGAAAAAGATCAATGTATTCCAAAACCCATTGAGTATCTTTCATACAGTGAGCCATTGGGAATGACCTTAATGTCTACAAGCCTTTCCTCTTCCATGATCCCAATTTCCATTTTTAAACTTTTCCTTCATTACAAGACCACACCAATAGTCAGAGCCAATAATTACTCTGTGAGTTGCATTCTGCTATTGTCCCTGTCACTCTGCTTTCTCTGTTCTTTGGCTTTTATTGGTTATCCTGAGCCTGAGAAGTGCCTTCTGCGCCAGGCTGCCTTCGGTATGGCCTTTGCTCTCTGTGTCTCCTGTATCTTGGCTAAAACTATAATGGTAGTTTGTGCTTTTATGGCCACCAAACCAGGAAGCAACCTGAAGAGATGGACCAATCCTTATGTGTCTTATATGGTGATTGTCACTGGTTCTCTTCTACAGTTTCTTCTATGCAGTAGTTGGGTGGTTGCTGCTCCACCATTCCCTCAAAATAACACAGAAACACAACCTGAAATCATTGTTGTTGAATGCCATGAGAACTCACCCACTGCCTTTTGGAGCATGCTGGGATATCTTGGCCTCTTGGCCTCCATCAGTTTTGTTGTTGCATTCTTGGCCAGAAGACTCCCCGGTAACTTCAACGAGGCCAAGTTTATCACCTTCAGCATGTTAGCCTTCTTAAGTGTCTGGATTTCCTATATCCCGGCCTCTCTCAGCTCAAAAGGAAAGTACACTGTAGCCATGGAAATCTTTGCAATCCAGTCATCAAGCTGGGCTCTAGTGGTCTGCATGTTTTTTCCTAAATGCTTCATCATCCTGTTTCGACCAGAGATGAACTCCAAAGAACATCTCATGGGGAAAGACAAAGGCCAGAAATAGAATGTAGATAACAGTCCATGAAATTAGTATTTTACCTAAAACTAAAAATTGTCAAATGATCATTCTCCGTGGGACCTTTGTACAATTTTGTAGCTTCAGGTGAAATGTAAAAAAAATAATTTTATGTATTAAATGACTGTATTATTGGGCATTATCTGGGTCATGAATTTTGTTTCTGTGTGTTCTATACAGATAGTACCTAATATTTTATGTTATAATAAATTTTAATATTAATGAGACTAAAGCCTGGATGATTTTTACACTTTGCCTTACAAAATGATATAATACATTTTGATTTATTTATCATTGGTGCAAATATTTTTTATACCCAGCTGAGCGTGGAAGGTTTAGAGCATTTTGTAAATTTGAAATCCCACCTCCAAGCTAATTTTAAACGACTGGTGCCCCAAGTGGTGTTCACTGCAAAAAAAAAAAAAACAGCTCTGACTGCAGCACTCACCTCCTCTTAAGTGCTGTCCCCTCAATTATTACTTTCTGTCCATGATTATTTGACCAAGCAGGCTGAGGGCATCCTTTGTCACACTGCAATATTTACTCATAAAAAAAAGAAAAATGATGTTGTACAGTGCTCCCCAGACAAAAAGTCACAACACCACATCCCAAAATACACAGGCTAATATATTGAAGGTGTGACATAGCCAATACTCCTGGTTTTTATGCGCTTGCCTTTTAATCAAAGTGTGACCTTCTGATATCCTAGGAAAATAAGCCCCATCTTTTTCATTACTGTATATACTGTAGGCGATTAGCTCGTGTGGATCACCTTTCCTAGGAAGAAGGCAGCTTGAAGGCAAACGTTCTTAAAATCTGGCAGGTTGCCAGTTTTATTTGATAAAAGGTTGCAAGTAATAAAACACACAAAATAGCCAAACAAAACCTTGCCGCCCGGCGCTAAACTACTACAGAGCAGGATACCTCCCTATACGATGTTGGGCTTGTCCCTGACACCTCCTAACAAAACAAATGTAAACCTTTTCTCTTCCAGTCCTTAGAGCAACAAAGTCTCAAGGCGTAGCTCTCTCAGTGTAGTTCTACTGAGTCCCAGGCCAGAGCACAACTGAGATCTCTTCCTGGTCATTTAAAGCACATGAAGAGGGCTTTGGGTGGACCAGAAACTCCGGGCCGGAACCAGCTCTGCCACGGTGGCTGGCAAAACCGGGGTCTGACTCTCACTAGTCCACTCCAAGTGAGGCGACAAATATCGCCTGTTGACTATCTCGCCTCGCATAACGTCACATATGCCCCTCTCAGCTCAAGCCCCTGTGGCTGAGCCAGGGCCATCTTTAATATGGATTGGGCCCTGGGCAAATATTTTTTTGGGCCCCCCATGCAATTCTGCTCTCCTCTCCAACATCCCAAAAGACAAACATACACACACAGAGTTATCTCAAAAAAACTTTACATTACTAAACATAAAGAACTGGTACACAAACAAGTCCTTAGTTTGATCTGTAACAATACATACTCGCCAACTGTAGTAACACTTACTGTATATGTGACTGACTGTGCAACTATGAGACATTCCTGAATTAGTGAGCAGAGTTAGGGCTCTTTCACACTTGCGGAACACTGACATGTTCTCTGGTAAGCGATCCATGTTTGGATTGGTTTTCAGAGGGCATTAGCATTACGTCTCCTCAAAGCTTCTTTATTCTAAACTCTACAAACTGATAGCATTCTGCACAGCATTACTGCCAGTTAAGCTGACCACACATTACAGGGATGGTAAAGATGTCTTAACATAGGATTCAGCATAGTCCTAAAAATCGATGAAGTTGTATGAAGCAAAGCTGAACTTTTTTTTTAAAACTGGTCACACACATTGCCCTTTTAAAATCCAATTTTATCCAACTAAAACTCAGTAAACATGCTGCAACCTGATTGTACAATCTTCTATACATATACCAACAAGTATGTAGTGCCTCACCTACATACACCTGCCTCAGTGCATAAAACTGATTGCATAGTTTAGGTAAGTCTTTATAAGGTATGAGCAGAGTGCTGACACTGACAGTCTGCTGGTACCATGTGATCGCTGTGACCAGTCACATCAGATCACATGGCAATTGTACACAATGAATGGCTATAATTCATAGCCATTCATTTTGTACTACTGTGTTGCTTGCTGTGATTGGTCACAGCGATTACATGGTACAGAGAGGGCCAATAACAGCCCTTGTGACCAAACACAGCTAATCACCACAATACACACTGCTATGAATTGATTTACTCATAATAAATTGTTTCTTCTTACAGTAATTGTCACTGTTATAAACGATCATAATGTGTAAAAAATAAACCTCCTGACCCTGACACTAACCACCAGTTAGTGTCCCTGATCACCGCCACACCAGTCATATGATGCTGCACTGCTCTGGTGACAGTATGTAAAAAAAAATTTAAAGAAAAAATTTGCACAGTTCCTTAGTAACCCTTGAAATGAAGGGGGTGCCCTGGTCCATTAATATCTCTTTTGGGATCCCTATGCGGCTAAACACCTGGACCAATTCCTTGGTGATAGTCTTAGTGGAGGTATTCCGCAAGGGTATGGCTTCAGGGTAGCGTGTTTCATAGTCCAGTATCACCAGAATGTGTTGGTGGCCCCCGGGCAGACTTTACTACTGGCCCCAACAGATCAATGCCAATTCTCTCGAATGGCACTTCAGTTATGGGTAGGGGAACAAGTAGACTGTGAAAATGGGGTGATGGTGCAGACATTTGACACTCGGGGCATGACTCTCAGTACTCTCTCACATCTGCATACAGCCCGGGCCAGAAGAATCTCTGGGTTATCCTCTTCCTGGTCTTCTCCCCACCCAGATGTCCTCCCATTATACAGCATGCCCATGGGCCAAGTCTAGCACCATCCTGTGGAAGGGTTAGGGAACCATCAGCATTCTACCTCGTCCTCGTTTTACCACCTGATACAGCAGATTGTTGTTAAGAGCCATGTAGGGGAAAGACACCCCCCAATTAGGATCCACAGGTTCCCCATCTATCAGCTTAACGTTCTCTCTGGCTCTAATGAGGGTGACATCTCGTAATTGTTTTGTACAGAAATCCTTCCTCCTGACCTCTAAATCAGGGGTCACATTCTGTCCACTCTCACTATTAGAGTCAGAGAGGTTCTTTGGTTCATTAAGCTCCAGCTGAGAGCTGTCTTCCAGCTACTCTGGCTCCCCAGCCATTACAGGAAAAGGAAGAGGGTATCCCCCTTTATCGATACTGCCAACTCCTCTTTCATTTGGCAAAAAGGTTCTGGTGAGAGTTCCCGTGCTTCCCCAGCAGGGGGAGCTCTATCCTCCAGACTCTCTGCGCCTTCCCATAACCTCCAAAAATGGGGAAAATCACTCCCCACTAGGACCTCATGAAGCAGGGAAGGTACCATCCCCACTGAATGTGTCACGGAGCCCCAAGGGGTGTCAATCTCAACCACTGCAGTCTGGTATTCCCGAGTGTACCCATGGATACAAATGACCCCGATTGTGCTAGGGTGTAATTTTGCGGGGTTCACAATACTACCCAAATCAAGCAGTGTAGTGACTGCTTTCCCATACACAGAAATCACACACATTTATTTTTCCATGCAACCCTGCCTTGATGAAGTGCATGCGACCTGTGCAAAAAGAGGCATTCATTTTTTCATATAAGCATTATCACACTGCATTGGTTCATCATATAGAGAACAAGCAATATATCCCAATGCATGACAATGGTAGCACTGTATGTGCTCTACACCCAGTCCTCTCAAGGGTCCCCAAGACCTTCCTGGCTTCTTTGGCCAGTCTCCAGGTCTAGGGCCCATAGTCTCTTTAACTGTAGCAGTCTAAACAAATTTGCCCACGCCCTTGAACCCTGAAACAGTCTTACCGGGTCCGCCAGCCGATCTTGCACCCCTAGATACATTGGAGTGGGGTGCAGACAGGTGCCACAAGTCCTCAGCAGCACTGTATCTCTCCACGAGGTCCACCAGTTGGTTTGCTGTTTTGGGGTCTTTATGGCTGGCCCGGTCCATGACCATACGCTCCACAATCTGAGGGCCTGGCAAAGTCTCTGGCTGTAACAACTTCCTTGTGAGATGGATCAAGTCAAACATTTGGGAGCGGGGTGGTAGGTCCACTGATGCACCCGTTAAACCCCGACTGCCATGGTGACACCCAGGTGTGTGAGTATCTCCATTTTAGGGACTCAAAGTCCTAGGCCTTATCGGGTTCCAAATCAAAATTGGCCTTTTGGGGCTAAACTGTCAGAAAAGGCGCTAGCAGTCCCGACCATTGTTCTTTTGGCCATCCTTCGCGAAGAGCGACTCATTCAAAAGTCGCGAGGTACTCCTCCACGTCACCCGCAGGTGTCATCCTCTGCAGGTGGTAAGAGGCATGCACCAATTTTGGTTCCACTGCCAAGGGAGGTGCGGGTCCCTTCTTTAAATCCAGCAGGGCCACCGCAAAGCAGTGCCTTCAACATTTCCTCCATCTTGGAAAGTTGCCCGCTGAACTCCACCACGTGTGGGCGATTAGCTTGTGTAGATCACCTTTCCAGGGAAGAAGGCAGGTAGCTGGAAGGCAAACTTTCTAAAAATCTGGCGGGTTGCCACTTTTATATGGTAAAAGGTTGCAAGTAATAAAAGAAACATAATAGCTATACAAAACCTTACCGTCCGGCGCTAAACTACTACAGAGCAGGATACCTCTCTATACGATGTCGGGCTTGTGCCTGACACCTCCAAACACAACAAATGTAAACATTTTCTCTTGCAGTGCTTAGAGCAACCAAGTCTCAAGGTGCAGCCCTCTGAGTGTAGTTCTATTTAGTCCCAGGCAAGAGCACAACGGAGATCTCTTTCTGGTAATTTAAAGCAGGTGAAGAGGGATTTGGGTGGACCAGAAACTCTGGGCGGGAACCAGTTCTGACACGGTGGCTGGCAAAACCCGGGTCAGGCTCTCACTAGTCCACTCCAAGTGAATGCATGTGAGGCGACAAATATCGCCCGTCGACTATCTCTCCTCGCATAACGTCATAATACATATATATTTAGACAGGGCTGGTGCAAGGATTTTTAACACCCTAGGTGAAACCTAATTTTGCCACTCCCATTGGCTCCACCCCTCACTCCCCTTTGCCCTGCCCATGTATACAATGAAGGTGGCGGAGTGGAGATTTCTTCAGCTGTGGTCCGCAGGCCCGCACCTGCTCCTCTGGACCTGGCCTAAAGACAAATAGTGGTGACACCGGCTCGCTTCCTCACACCAGTCATAGTCCGCAGGTGTATGGACAGGCTAGGGTAGTATACGGACAGGCTAGGGTAGTATACAGACAGGCTAGGGCAGAATACGGACAGGCTAGGGCAGTATATGGCTAGGCTAGGGCAGTATATGGACAGGCTAGGGTAGTAAATAGACAGGCTAGGGTAGTAAATAGACAGGCTAGGGTAATATATACAACTCACTTTATCTGCAGGCAGTGGTCCGGGTCCTGCAGAGACACCTGTGCTGACATCAGGTAAATGGGGTCTCCAGCCCCTCCCCCTTCATGGTGAGCAGATATCTAGTTTCTGTATAACACAAGGACAGGGGAGACTGCAGGCTCATGATGCTAACACAGTGGTCATTGTTACCCATCTCTCCAGCAGTGTTAGTTGAACTTGTTTTCCCATGGTGAGAATGCCTGCAGCTTGGTTCCCTGAGCCTTGGAGCATAAAGCCATCTGTGTAGAGTGTGAGAGCTGCTCTTCCTTTTCCCCAAGGTTACAATCCCAGCAGCATGTTTGGCTGACTCACGCTGCCGCAGAAGGTCATACAATGGACAAGAGCAGGTCTTCTGCCTACAGCAGTCTGGTGTACTGTCTGACATCAAGGCTAGTGAGCAAAGAAGAGCCAGGATCAGCGGACAGCCAGAAGAGCGTCGACAGCCCTTGGATCCCAGAAATACATGCGACCCAGCGGCGCCCCCAACTAATGTGTACTCTAGGATGGCTCCTACCTTGCCTATAGGTAGCGCCAGCCCTGTATATAGAAGATTACAAGATAGTTTCGGCTGGATGTAAATGCCTTCAAAGGAATAGTCTGGGGGGTGTATTCGAGGTGCGATGGAGAACAGTCGCATGTGAACACCGCTCCATCAGACCCGGAGATCCAGACGTGATCCACCGGGCTATCCTGCTCCTGATCAGCCTGATCTACCTACACCCCTGTGGAACGTCCTTGTGTATACCGAGGAACAAAAAGGCGCACAGTCGCCATTCTCCCCAGCATAATCTCACCAACTACCTGCTCCGCTCTGAGCAGAATAAGAAGATATCTCAAAATGGCGCCAAGTCACAGGCTCCCAGTAGCTCCCCTCCGGCCTCTGCTTCTTCACTACAGAACAGTGAGTACCCACCTCAGCTTACTAAAGCTGACCTATATGCAGGCCTGGCCACTATCTACGAAAAATTAGCAGATAAAATACAATCTGAGATCCATAAATCCACAAATGCTTTTACTATAGAAATAGCAGCCCTGGGCAACCGAACTGATCTGATTGAAACTAAGCACGACACATTGTCCATAATGACTTGAGAAAGGATCTTGAAGTCCTAGCTGATAACTTCTCCTTTGTCCAGGCACAATTAGAAGATTTGGACAACAGAAATAGGAGAAATAATTTACGTATACCAGCCATGATTAAGCTGTTTCACAGCCTTCTCCCTGATACACCCTCTGAGGCCTTCAAATGTGACAGAATTCACAGGGCTCTACGTCCCAAACCCCCTGCTGATAAACCACCCCGTGACATTATACTGAAAGACTTCTTAATAAAAGAAGAAATTCTGCGCGCTTATCGAGCTGGATGGCTCTAAGATCCAAATCTTCCCTGATATTTCCCCAGCCACATTGGAAAGAAGACGCAAAATGAGCGAAGTCACCTCGCTTCTTCAATCAGGTAGAATAAGGTACAGATGGGGATTTCCTTTTAAACTTTCTATGCCTCATAATGGAACGACATATGTAGTCTTTAATCTAAAGGAAGGAAAGTAGCTACTAATTAAACTGGGTCTAGTGGAGTCTGATCCTCCTCGCAGGTTCCAAACTACTCCCAGATGATTTCCCATATGGAATACCCCTGCTTCTCGCCATGACCAAAGAAGGTGGTGCTAGTCATATAGAGATATAGATGTCTGAGCTTCTTAAATGGATTGAAACTATACTTTACTAAGGTTATCATCAACATTGCTTTGAATATGATCAGTTTGCTATATAGAAATATTTCACTCAGCCCACAAGTATGCCTTTTATATATGAAAATCCCAGACATATCTATATTTTGCAATAGATTAATACACACACTATGTAGTTCAATCCTATGGATGATTGCCTGCAACTGGCGCTCTTCTACCAGTTCCTGGCAACAGGTCTTATCCAGTATGTCTACGATTAAACTAACTGAGTATATTTATCACACACTCAATGACAATCTTCAAAACTATAACAAAAAATGGTAATTTTGGGGTTCTTTATGCTCTTGATTTATTTTTATAATGAAAATTATATTGGATGTTATGCATGATAATTCCTGTATAAAAAAGTAATGATTCATGTACTATTGGCCATCTTCAATATCAGCAATGCTATATTATCATACCTTTGTATCAATAACGTATCTTATTAGGCCTCTTTGTTATTCCATATTGTAAATTTACCACCATTTTTAAACTGTATCTTTGCATAATCACAATTCACTTTTGTATCTTATATACTTACATTTATACCTACTTTAAAATGTCTTTATAACTTATATATGACCTTCCAATAAAATCATTGGTAAACAAAAAGAAGGAATAGTCCATGGCCAGAGGGAATTTATGTCCCTAGAAAGTATAAAGGTACTCTTTGGATTTTGGGCTCCTCTATGCGGCTAGACTGTGGAAAAGTCTCACACATGTGGTATCCTCATGCTTGGAAGGAGTAGCAGAATGAGTTTTGTGTTGTAATTATAAGTATGCCTATGGTGTGTGTGAATTAACATGTTAAAATGACAATGTTTTGAAAAAAAAATTAAAAAAAATACAGTTAAGAAAACTTATCATGCCTCTTACTAAATACCCTAGACTGTCTACATTCCACAACGGGGTTATTTTGCAGGCTATTTGTACTAACCTTACATTTTAGGGCCTCAAGAAATGTGACAGGCAGTCAGAACATTAGAACAACAAAATGTAGCAGAATACATTTTGGCCTAAATTTATGATGAAAGGTCATTTATTTGCAACACTTTATAACAGAAACTTACTTTATATAGAAAACATTTTTCTACAACCCAGTGGTGATTACCACCAAAAGAACCCTGTCTCAGTCTAAAAAAGTATATATATTATTCATTTGGGGACACTATTGCATGACTAATTGCCATTCAAAGAGTGACAGCACAGAAAACCGAAAAATGGCCTGGACTGGAAGGGGTTAAACAATCCAATCTTGAAGTGGTTAAGATACCTGGATACTTAAAGTGTATGTAAGCTCAAATACTAAAGCTGTGTAAATAGTTCCCTTTATGGCTTTGCTGGTTGACTGACTAGGCTGGGACCTGCTGTAACGTTACCCAACATTTTGGTTTTTTGTGCTTTTTTTAAATTCTTTATTTTCAGATTTTCATTATAAGGAGTCATACAATAATGAAAAATCCAATCAGATGGCATATAAAAACAATAAAATTACAGTAAAAAAAAAATGTGGGGGAGCAGCCATTAGTATTTATGAACACCCGTAATAGACCTGATTATTTCTATACAGCATACAACTAAACAGACATTTCTCTTTTAGGTCAATCATATAATCATAACTAGCCTCTCTACATAACTCTACTGACAGTGTGGATTTAGAATTCCTGTTAATTCTAAATCCACACACACAAAAAAATTTCCAGGACACTGGGTCATGTCCCTTTATATAAATCCCACTCCCATATTACCTCCCTCACCCTTCTGCTTCTCCTAACCTCTGGAGATATATCCCCAAACCCTGGGCCTCCATCATTTAACTGTTCTCAACACACCCATTACCCTGCAACCTCTGGCAGCAGACACAATCCACACAATTTAGTTCCAATTTATCTTCTCCCCAAGACCAGACTCTCTTTCTCTGGTGCCCTTTGGAATTCCTGCTCTGTCTGTAATAAACTCACCTCTCTCCATGACCTCTTTATCACTAACTCATTTAATCTACTTGCCATTACCGAAACTTGGCTTCATGAATCTGACACTGTGTCCTCTGCTGCCCTATCCCATGGTGGTCTTCTCTGGACTCACTCCCCCAGATTCAGTTGACGTAAGGGAGGAGGTGTCAGAATCCTTCTAGCCCCACATAGCACCTTTCAGGTACTTCACCCACCTCCCTCTCTGTCACTCTCCTCTTTCAAAGCACACTGCATTTGTCTATTCTCTCCAGTTTCTCTAAGGATAGATAGATCTACAGGCCCCCCTGGGCCTTTCTTGATGACTGCTCTGCCTGGCTACCCTACTTTCTTTCTTAGGAAACCCCCACAATCATTCTGGGTGACTTCAACATCCCTATTAATATTAACACTCCTGCCACTTCCAAACTTCTCAGTCTAACCTCCTCCTTTGACCTGAAGCAATGGATACATGCTCCTACTCACTCTGAAGGCAATACCCTTGACCTTGTTTTCTCCCACCTATGCACTCCATGCAACCTCTCCAACTATCCATTCCCTCTCTCTGATCACTACCTTATTAGTTTCACTCTCTCCCTCTCCTCCACCCCCTCTCCTTCCAACTGCCTAAAAGTTACTCATAGAAGCCTACGTCATCTGAACCTTTCTCTTCTCTACTCTGCTACCGACGACCTCTATGACAAAATCTCACCCCTATCCTGCCTACAACACTTCTGTCTACAACACTTCACTTCTAGCCTCACTGGACTCACTGCCCCCCCTCACTACACACGGAATCCGGGCCGACCCCCTTCAACCTTGGCAAACAGATGATACTAGAAGTCTGAAAAAACATAGTCAATCTCATGAGCACCTGTGGCATAAGACTAAGTCTCAGAAAGATTTCAACCAGTATAAATCTGCTCTCCAAAAATACAATTCCAGCCTCCTCACTGCCAAGCAGACCTATTTTATCACTCTCATTATCAACCTATTATCCCCTCCCCGTCAACTTTTCTCTACCTTCAACTCTTTGCTTTGTCCTCCACTGCCTCCACCCACCAACTCACTCACTGCCCAGGAGATCGCCGATCACTTAAAACAGAAAATTGATACAATTCGTGAGGAGATCTCTACTGTTCAGATATCCTCCATGCTTTACACTACATGGCCACTACTATCCTTACTTCCCTCTTTCAACCCCACTACTATAGACAAGGTTGCTGAACTACTTGCTAACGTCCATATTACCACTTGCCCTCTGAAACCTATTCCCTTGCAAATGCTACATTCACCCTCTGGCTCTATTCTACACTCTCTAACCCACTTCATCTTCAATCTCTCCCTCTCTTCTGGCACCATCCCCAACTCTCTAAAACATGCACTTGTCAGCCCCATACTTAAAAAGTCCTTACTGGACTCATCCTCCTGAAAAAACTCCATGCCTTTGGTCTCCGTTACTGTACTCTTCGCTGGTTCTCTTTCTACTTATCCAACCGCACCTTTAGCGTTACTTACAATTCTACTTCCTCCTCTCCTCTTCCTTTCTCTGTTGGGGTCCCCCCAAGGTTCTGTTCTTGGAACTCTTCTATTTCCAATCTACACCTCCTCCCTGGGTCAGCTGATAGCCTCCCATGCCTTCCAATACCACCTCTATGTGATGACACCCAAATCTATTTCTCTACTCCTCAGCTCACTCCTTCAGTCTCCTCACGTATCACTAATTTACTAACAGATATATCAGTCTGGATGTCACACCACTTCCTCGAACTTAATCTATCCAAAACCAAACTTCTAATTTTTCCTCCCCCTTGTGTCCCTTCCCCCCATCTCTCTGTCAAAATTGATGGCACAACTGTAAGCCCATCCCTGCATGCTAAGGTCTTAGGTGTAGTCTTGGACTCTGAACTCTCCTTTAAGCCCCACGTCCAATCACTGTCTGAATCTTGCCGCCTCAACTTCTGCATTATCTCCAAAATTCCCTTTCTAACCAATGACACAATAAGGCTCTTAATTCACTCCCTGATCATCTCTCGTCTTGACTACTGCAACTCCTTCCTCATTGACTTACCTCTACACAGGCTATCTCCCCTTCAGTCCCTCATGAATGCTGCTGCCAGACTCATCCACTTTACCAGTCGCTCTGTGTCTGCTACTCCTCTCTGTCAATCCCTCCACTGGCTTCCACTCACCCAACAAATTAAATTCAAAATACTAACAACTACTTACAAAGCCATGCACAACTCTGCCCCCAGCTACATCACTAAACTAGTCTAAAAATACCAACCTAATCGTCCTCTTCATTCTTCTCAAAACCTCCTGCTCTCTAGCTCCCTCATTACCTCCTCCCATGCACGCCTCCAGGACTTTTCTAGAGCCTCTCCTATCCTATGGAACTCCTTACCCCAATCTGTCCGATTATCTCCTACTCTATTAGCTTTTAGATGATCCCTGAAAACCTTTCTCTTCAGAGAAGCCTATTCTATCCACACCTAACAACTGTATTTTCATTTTCTCCATCTGATCATCCCCCACAGTTATTACCTTTTGTTTCACTCGACCCTCCTTACTAGATTGAAAGCTCTAACGAGCAGGGTCCTCTGATCCCTCCTGTATTGATTTGTATTGTAAATGTATTGTCTGCCCCCGTGCTGTAAAGCGATGTGCAAACTGTTGCCGCTATATAAATCCTGTATAATAATAATAACAGCAGACAAATTAATTGGAGTGTGCTCCTTCCATGTGACCAATGACAATCTGTAGATGTGCACAGGGAGGAAGTGGGTAAAGACAGGCTAAGACTGTCTGCCGGGCAGAGGTTCCCCCGGAAAGTCAGGGAAAACCAAGAAAAGGTAAAGTAAAGAGGAAACAGAGACCAGGGTAACAGAGTCAAGACATAAGGTGGAGAGAAGATGGTGTGTGACGTGTGCCAAGTGAACCAGGACTATGTCAATCAAAGATCAGGGTGTCCCAGTCTGTAATAATCCTGTGTAAAAAAATCCCCCTCTATTACTAGGTCTGTTGCTTGGGGTTCAAAATGTTGCAATAATCTGCTGAGCAGGTATGTTCAGTCTATGGAAACCACGCTTTTCGGAAACACCTCACCCAACATTTTTGTTGGACAGCAACCAATTAATTGCAGCTGATGTTCCAAACCCATTAGGTTATATAATGCTCAGGTGTGTAAACATTGCTTGCAATTGCAAATCAACCAAACAAAACTAAAAAATGCTGAAATAGTGAGAATTCTTATATAGATAGTGCACTATAGCCCCAATATGCATGTTCAAAAAAAACCCATAAGGCCTCATCCACACTGAAGCTGATAAACTCATGTTTTTATTAACAGTCCTTAAACTCCCCTCCATGTTATCCTATGTGTCCATACACCCATGGCCTTTTTTAAGTTTATCAGCAGGGGAGTTTATGGGCATATAAATGCTCATAAACGCGCTTTTATCAGAGCTCGGTGTTTTTTTACATTGCAGAGATGAAAGTAAGCTGGTGCCATTTAAAAAAACGCCCACAAACTCTAACACTGAAAAATGCTCATAAACATGTTTAACCACTTCCCAGCGGCCATATAGCAAAAAGACAGCTGGAAAGTGGTTCTGTTATCCTGACTGGGGGTCACATAACATCCAGCAGGATAAGCCATGATCGCACGCCCACGGGAACGCGCAACGCAGCGATTGGGGGTGTGGTGTGTCAGTCTGACACACCACATCTCTGATCTAGGTAAAGAGCCTCTCATGGAAGCTCTTTACCATGTGAACATCTGTGTCCAATCACAGCTGGTCACATTGTAACCAGGAAAAGCCATGTATCGCGTTTTCCTCCACTCGCACTGACAGGTGCGAGTAGAGGAGAGACGATCGGCTGCTTTCCTGACAAGAGGGTCTGTGCTGATAATCAGCGTATTTATTATCAGTGCAGACCCATTGAGGATGCCCACCCATGACAACCAGGGATGCCCACCCATGACCACCAAGTAAGCCCACTAGAACCCACCAGGGATGCCAATCAGTGCCCATTAGGGATGGCACCCTGTACCCTTCAGTGATGCCTGCCAGTGCCTCCTGATCAGTGCTGCCTATCAGTGCCTCATCATCAGTGCCACCACATCAGTGCTACCTCATCAGTGCCACTGAGTACTGCCTCATCAGTGCTCATTAGTGGAGGAGAAAATGTACTTATTTACAAAGTTTTGTAACAGAAAATGAAGAAAAACATTTTTTTTCAAAATGTTTTTTTTTTTTTATTTGTAGCACAAAAAATAAAAACCCCAGTGGTGATCAAATACCACCAAAAGAAAGCTCTATTTGTGGGGAAAAAAATTATAAAAATTTTGTTTGGGTACAATGTAGCATGATGGCGCAAATGTCATTCAAAATGTGACAATGCTGAAAGTTAAAAATTGGTCTGGGCAGGAAGGGAGCGAAAGTGCCCAATATTGAAGTGGTTAAAAAACGCTATTAAAAATCCAACGTCCGGAAAGACTTTTTTGAACGTCCTGTGTGCATGGAGCCTTATAGTACTTAATAAATGATGATAATGTGAATGATAATACAAATATGCAGTTCACAAACAAAGCATAATAGAAAATAACAAAAGGGCTTAATCCCAAATACTGGTGACAATCAACATCATACAGCTGAAAGGACTTGTTGCATTGATTATCATCAGTATTTGGGATTGAGCACTTTTTTTTCTCACTATTTCAGCATTTTTCACTTTTATTTGTTGATTTACAATTGCAAGCACTGTTTACATATACTTCTGTGAGTCACTTGAGCTTGGTCTATTACAGGAAGTTGAAAATAACAGATATCATGGCAAGATAAAAAGGTAATAAAAATCTCTTACAGCGGGAATTTGGAAAAACAAATCCACCAATTTTTTTTTTAAATATGTTTATTAAATTTATTGTACAATAGTATAATATGCTAGAAAAAGCAGGAGTATGGCAGCACAGGCACAGGATAGAAGACATAGTCTTCACAGGGTAGAACAGTAAGAAATAGTAAATAAGACATAACAACTAGGGATGGGTGAACGGTCGGCCCGAGCATAAGTTCTGGCCGAACTTTTGCTGTTCGGTCGTTCGGCAAATAGCCAAACAAACGGGACGTTTGACCATTTGTTTGCCCCCCCCCCCCGAACCGACCAAACTGCAATGCGGCACTGAAAAATGCATTGCAAGCCCTGATTGGCTGAAGCAGTGAAAGCTTTAGCCAATCACGGCACAGAGCACTGTCAGAGTCATGATTGGACACTGTCATCATGACTTCATCCAATCATGGCTCAATACCGCCCCACAGTATAAAAGTATTCTTTCAATGGCAGCCATTTTCAGTGTTATTTCGGCTGGAGAGAGATAGAACAGGGCTCTGTTCAGTGTTATTAATTAGCTAGTGTGCTAAACTGTGGTATTTTGCTTTAATTGCCAGTGTAGAATATTAGTTTAGTGTCAGTCTAGGGATAGTGTGAGTGTAGTGAGGAGGACCATCATTCAGCTTTAAATAGTGTGCAGCTATAGTAGGAACAGCTCAGATAGTTTCACTGTAGTGTAGTGAGACCGTGTCATTCATACACACATTAGTGTAAATGTAGAGTAGGGATAGCTCAGATAGTTTCAGTGTAGTGAGACCATGTCATTCATACATACATTAGTGTATATGTAGAGTAGGGACAGCTCAGATAGTTTCAGTATAGTGTGACCGTGTCAGTAATCTTTACATTAGCGTATAGCTAGAGTATTGACAGTTCAGATAGCATCAGTGTAGTGACAGTTGAACACCATCTATTTGATTGCGTTACTGCAAATTTAACGCCATTTAGTTCTGTGTGCGTTACTGCCAGTTTAACGCCATTTACTTCTGTGTGCGTTACTGCCAGTTTAACGCCATATAGTTCTAAGTGCGTTACTGCCAGTTTAACGCCATATAGTTCTGTGTGCGTTACTGCCACTTTAACGCCATTTACTTCTGTGTGCGTTACTGCCAGTTTAATGCCATTTAGTTCTGTGTGCGTTACTGCCAGTTTAACGCCATATAGTTCTGTGTGCGTTACTGCCAGTTTAACGCCATATAGTTCTAAGTGCATTACTGGCAGTTTAACGCCACATAGCTCTGTGTGTGTGTCATTGCCAGTTTAACGCCATATAGTTCTGTGTGCCTTACTGCCAGTTTAACGGCATTTACTTCTGTGTGCATTACTGCCAGTTTAACGCCATTTACTTCTGTGTGTGTTACTGCCAGTTTAACACCATTTACTTGTGTGTGCTTTACTGACAGTTTAACGCCATATAGTTCTGTGTGCGTTACTGACAGTTTAACGCCATTTACTTCTGTGTGCGTTACTGCCAATTTAACGCCATATAGTTTTTCTTTCCGTTACTGATAGTTTAACGCCATATAGTTCTGTGTGCGTTACTGCCAGTTTAATGCCATATAGTTCTGTGGGCATTACTGCCAGTTTAACGCCATATAGCTCTGTGTGCGTTACTGCCAGTTTAACGTCATTTACTTCTGTGCGCGTTACTGCCAGTTTAACGCCATATAGTTCTGTGTGCGTTACTGCCAGTTTAACAACATTTACGTCTGTGTGCGTTACTGCTAGTTTAACGCCATTTACTTCTGTGTGCATTACTGCCAATTTAACGCCATATATTTCTGTGTGCCTTACTGCAAGTTTAACGCCATTTACTTCTGTGTGCATTACTGACAGTTTAACGCCATATAGTTCTGTGTGCGTTACTGACAGTTTAACGTCATTTACTTCTGTGTGCGTTACTGCCAATTTAACGCCATATAGTTTTTCTTTCCGTTACTGACAGTTTAACGCCATATAGTTCTGTGTGCGTTACTGCCAGTTTAACGACATTTACGTCTGTGTGCGTTACTGCTAGTTTAACACCATTTACTTCTGTGTGCATTACTGCCAATTTAACGCCATATATTTCTGTGTGCGTTACTGCAAGTTTAACATAATTTCTGTGTGCGTTACTGCCAATTAAACACCATATAGTTCTGTGTGCGTTACTGCAAGTTTAACGTCATTTACTTCTGTGTGCGTTACTGTCAGTTTAACGCCATATAGTTCTGTGCGTGTTACTGCTAGTTTAACGCCATTTACTTCTGTGTGTGTTACTGCCAGTTTAACGCCATTTATTTCTGTGTGCGTAACTGCCAGTTTAACGCCATATAGCTCTGTGTGTGTTACTACCAGTTTAACGCCATATAGTTCTGTGTGCCTTACTGCCAATTTAACACCATTTACTTCTGTGTGCATTATTGCCAGTTTAACGCCATTTACTTCTGCGTGCGTTACTGCCAGTTTAACACCATTTACTTCTGTGTGCGTTACTGCCAATTTAACGCCATATCATTTTTTTTGCATTGCTGCCAGTTTAATGCCATATTGTTCTGTGTGAGTTACTGCCAGTTTAACGCCATATAGTTCTGTGTGCATTACTGCACGTTTAACACCATTTACGCATGTGTGTGTTACTGCCAGTTTAACGCCATATAGTTCTGTGTGCGTTACTGCCAGTTTAACACCATTTACTTCTGTGTGTGTTACTGCCAGTTTAACACCATTTACTTCTGTGTGCGTTACTGCCAGTTTAACGCCATTTACTTCTGTGTGCGTTACTGCCAGTTTAACATCTTATAGTTCTGTGTGCGTTACTGACAGTTTAACGCCATTTACTTCTGTGTGCATTACTGCCAGTTTAACGCCATTTACTTCTGTGTGCGTTACTGCCAGTTTAAAGCCATATAGTTTTGTGTGTTACTGCAAGTTTAACACCATATAGTTTTGTGCGTCACTGTACGTTTGGTGAATTATATTGCAGTATATTATAGTGTATCCGTGGAGTGTGTCTGTTTAGTTTGAGTAAATTACAGTGTACCAAATGCCACTTTACATTGGTTAAAGTGCATCTACATACAGATTTCCACTTCTTCTTAACATTTGCTAATAAGCACTGCCCCCTCCCTCCCAATAATGTCTGGGAGGACAAAAAGGAGAGGCAGAAGTTCCCCTGGCATTGTAAGTGGGCCAGAAACAAATGTGTCCACAGGCAAAGGTGGACATGGTGGTCAGTCCTCAGGCAGGGCATCATTTCCTCTGTTTAGTGAGTTTGCCCATGCTATCCAGCCACAGCATGCAGAGGAGGTGGTGGACTGGTTTGCTAAACATTCCTCATCATCCTCTGTCACGTAAGCAGAGACAAGTGTGCAGTCCCCTGCAGTTGCCAGAGTGGATAAACCTGCCTCCTTGTCCAAATCTATTCCTGTCATAGCCTCAATATCAGCCATGGAGGAGGAGTCTGTTGAGTTATTTGACCACAGCGTCAGCCACTTGCACCTTGATGATGCTCAGCCATTACTGGATTCAGATGTTGGTTCTGAGGTTGAAGATGACAGGAACATGAGCCTAGAGAGAGGGGAGAACACTGGTAGACAAATTGACATTCATGCTCCCCCAGCTGCAGCGTATTGCCAAGTTGTCTCCAGTGGAATGATGATGTAGGAGATGGAGATGATGATGATGAGGTCACTGATGCAACTTGGGTGGCAGATAGAGCAGAGGAGGAAACTGAAGGTGAGGCGGCATAACCCCAAGGAGGCCGACATCAAGAAAGAGTAGAGAGCAGACACCCTATTGCATCAAATTCTGCAGCTGTTCTCTCCCGGCCCACTCCCCAAAGCTCAGCTTGCTGGGCCTTTTTCAGCACATCTGCAGCAGATCGCACTGTTGCTATCTGCAAACTGTGTCTCAGGCAGATCAAACGTGGCAAAAACACCAGCCATTTGGGTACCACATGTTTAACAAGGCATTTAATGTCCAACCACTCAGCTCGTTGGCAAGAGCACCTAAAAGCCACTCAAAAGGGGCGCAAATCTGTCTCTCCTCCTCCTTACCCACTTCAGTCTGCCCCTGCCATACTGAGTAATTACCTCTCAGCAGCCTCCACTGGCAGGCATGATGGTATAGCACAAGGTGTCCCAGGTCCTAGCAGTACATCTGCCAGCAGCACACCACCAGCTGTAGACTGTAGCCGGCAAATTTTTCTGCCCCGTCTGCTGCAGCGAAAAAAAAAATGCAGTCCCTGCCACCCACATGCCCAGCGTCTAAATGCAAGCTTGTCATAGCTGTTGGCTCTCCAACTTCTACCTTTCAGTCTGGTGGATTCTGCCCCTTTCCATGAATTTTCACAATGTGCTGTACCACAGTGGCAGGTTCCCAGTCATGTAAGGCCGTTCCATCTCTCTACCATCACGTGGAAGTGAATGTTCTGGCATCGTTGGGCAAGGCTGTCAGCCGGAAAATCCACCTTACTGCTGACATGTGGTCCAGCAAGCATGGACAGGGATGATTTATTTAGTTCACAGCATGGACAGGGCTCGGTGCTGCAGCTTGATGTGCCCCCACGTCTCCATACAGCTGGTGGTGATGATGCCAGACCTGTGAGCTCTACCCCCTCCTCCTCCTCTGCCACCTCCATGCCCTCCTCTGCAGAATTGTCCTATGAACATCAGGTACCCCCTAAGCATTTAAAGGGCTATTCCATGAGTCAGGCTAAAAGGAGCCATGCAATGATTCAGCTGGTGTGTCTAGGGGACAGGAACAACACCGGACGAGAGATTCTTGCAGCTCTGCAGAGACAGGCCCAGAGGTGGTTCACACCACGCCAGCTGGAGCCAGGAATGGTGGTGTGTGATAATGGCTCAAACCTCCTGTCCGCCCTTAGACAGGGAAAGTTGACACATATGCCATGCCTGGCACATGTCCTCAATTTGGTGGTGCAGCATTTTCTAAATACATACCCAGGGTTGCAAGATGGGCTAAAGCTGGCCAGAAGAGCCTGTAGACATTTCAGGCGGTCATATACAGCCATTGCTCAGTTGGCTGAAATTCAGCGGGAATTCCACCTGCCTGTAAACCACTTGATTTGTGACATGCCCACCAGGTGGAACTCGACTGTAGCAATGCTGCAGCAGCTATACATGCAGCAGAGGGCTGTTAATGAGTACCTGTGCGAATATGGCACGACGACAGGCTCAGGCCGCCTCTGCTTTTTTCCTCATGACAATGGCTGATCATTAAGGATACACTGTACTGTCACCATTTGAGGAGGCCACAAGGATGGTGAGCCATGACAGTGCATGCATCAGTGACAAAATCCCTGTTGTGTTCCTGCTGGAGTAGACTCTGCGTGGCATTATGGACAGGGCACTGGAGGCAGAGCAGCAGGAGGAAGAGGAGGACTTCCTTTCCTCTCAAGGCCCACTTTACCCAGACACCATCATTCCTTTGTCACAGAACACACAGGAGGAGAGAGAGAGGATTCTGGCACTTTTGTAGGCTTCGAAGAAGAGGGAGACATGCGTCAATATGTAAGCAATGGCTTTCCAAGCCCAGGGCCCTTGGGAGTAGTACATGGCTGGGAGGAGGAAGTTCCAGATGCTGTCATCCTGAGTGACCCAGCGGAGTCTGTTTCTCAAGCCTCGGCAAATTTGAGGCGCATAGGCAACCTCATGCTTCAAAGCCTGTGAAAGGACCCAAGAATACTTGGCATAAAGGAGAATGACAATGACTGGTTGGCAACCCTCCTTGAAGGTTTTGGAACTCATTCTCGTCCCCACGGAGAGAGCAGAAGATAAAATCACTTGAAGACACGTTAAAGAGGATTTTATTGAACATTTTTCCAGACTCCAGTAGGTTACAGCGTCGTGGAAAACGTTCTTTTGAGTCTTCTGTTTGGTCAAGAGAGGAGCATTGGAGAAGGCGTCTGCCTCAGTGAGGCATTTCGTAATTTTTTTAGTCCTCGCCGCCCAGGCCTGTCAGCTTCCACATCCCATCGGCAGCATCTGCATCGCATGGTGGATGATTACCTCAGGCCCAAAACAGAGATGGAAAGCTTTCCAGCTGAAGATCTACTGGCTTACTGGGTCATGAGAATAGACCACTGGCCAGAATTTGCCCAGTATGCTATTGAGTTGTTGGGCTGCCCTGCATCCAGTGTGCTTTCAGAACGGGCATTCAGTGCTGCAGGAGGTTTTATGACTGATCATAGAACGCGTCTCTCCACAGACTCCATGAAGTGTTTGACTTTCATAAAAATTAATCAGTCATGGATTACCAGCTATGAAGCCCCTGATGCCGATGTCACCGACCAAGTTTTTTTGGGCTGTGGAATCTCTGCAGGACTTTGAGGCTGCCCTCTTACCCTCCTCTCCCTCTACACTTCACCCTACATCAAAGTTTTTTTTTACCTATTCCAACACACTAGCGCCGTAGCTCCCACAAAAATTCCCTCCTTCTTCGATACTGCCTAGCTTTGAGGGTGTTCAATAATTTCATCTGGAACAATGTTTTTGGTATAGGTTTAATGGGCACAATTAACACCCAAAGACCATTTTTTCAGCACCTGTTTGACAGGTGTATATCATTGCACTTTTTTTTACAGAAAGACCAATTCTTGCTTTCATGAAGAGCACCTCTATAGGGTTATGGTGCGAAGGCACCACCAACACCCAAAGCCCAATTTTTATGTACCCGTTACTTCTATCCAAAGTCAAAGCGCCACCAGAATTTATCCAAAAAATCTCTACTCTTGTTCCCAGTGCACTACATTGTGGCCTCATCATACACACTGGCTCCCCAGCTGCTGCTGAGCAAAATAAAGGCAGATTGCAGGGAAAATGTACGTTTTTTGGCTTTATAACTGCAATTATTGCTGAAGCAGATTCTAGGCATCATGCACATCTGCCACTTTACAGGTAGACTAAGAGGACACCCGAATCTCCCCCCACCGCCACTACACTATAAGGAAGGAATTTTTCATTTTTATGCTTTCACTTTAAAAATCAAAAAATCACTGCTCATTTAAAAATGAAGTTTTTCAAAAACTTTTTTTTTCATTGATACCTGTCCCCCAGTGCAGGACCCGGACCCCTATAACCAGTGTATGCACAATTACTTGTATATAAGCCTCCAAAATGGTCACTTTTGATTTTCCAAGTTCGGGTCCCATTGACGTTAATGGGGTTCGTTATTCGGGTCCGAACTTTCGCGGTGTTCGGAAGTTCTGGTGCAAACCGAACAGAGGTCCATTTGGCCCATCCCTAATAACAACATGACTTAAAGCCTGTAAACATTTGTATGATAACTAATAACATAGTATCTGGTCTAACGTACTTAAAAGAAGAAGGGTTTTTGGGACTTTAAATGAGGCATATAGTATACATAACTAAATGCCTCCATCCCTTTGTATAATTAAGAGAAGAAAGAGTTTGGGACTTTAAATGAGGTGCATAGTATACAGTCAGTAATTGATATACAGTATATATACACACTTTAATAATTCATGTATATACACAGTTGGAATAATAAATAATAATGTTGAAAACACATTTTATTGTTACAGAGCCTCATCAACAAATATGGTATAAAAATTATATGTAACCATAATTACAATAATTCATTCAAGTGATAAAATATAATCATCATAATTGGGCTTGATCATAACACACTAAAATTGTGGATGTTGACTAAGGAGCTTAACATGTAAAAGATCACAATATACGGTTTAGGCATCAGTCAATGATAGGCAAAAAATGCAAATGTTTGAGCAATAAAACATGTTTCTACAAAAAGAATTGCATCCATGTAGTTTGACGTGTTTCGTGGAGTATGCTCCACTTCCTCAGGAGCAGATACAAATCTATAGAGAATATATAAATGATATTATGGTCTAATAATTTACCTAATTGTGGGAAAAGGGGAGAAGAAAAGAAAGAAAATCAAACCCACCATGAAGGTGGGATTTCTACCTTAATATGCTCACAAATCAGCTCAGAGTTCAACATGTGGTAATATAAAATGAGAGATGTAGGGGGCGTCTGCACCAGGATCTGTGGAAGTACTGTCTGTGGCCGCTGGAACACATATAAAAAGAAGATGAAGAAAATTGCCAATCTCCATAGGGTTGTCACTGGTACATTCTTGATCCCACCATTGGGCTTTTAATTGTCTGCCCAAACACTTTAATATATATTTTTTACCTGGTGCTAGAGCAGTCAAAAGTATCTTGGATCCTCGGTTTGCCCTATGTGTTGGCAAGGTCTGCATGCAAGTACTAGTCTATAAAGCAGAAGAGAAATCTGCCATTTTAAAGCTACTAAAATACTTCATAATGAATGCCATTATTTTTATTTTGCCTACATTTACGCTTTAAAACATTTTATCACACCGACTTTACATTATAACAAGAGTGTAATACATTATTATCAACACAACATCAAGGAACTATTGCTACATAATAATTAATTTTACACAAGTTACCCAAATGTCAAAGTGTCCTTTGATACTGGCAGCCCTGACAAGAGAAAAGAAAATTAAGTAATGATAGTAATAATATCCTGGGAGATTTTTACCCTTTAAAACAATTTGCATCATAGAATTAGATTCAGTCTTATATTCCCTTAAGTCTAATTAACTGAAGAGTATAAAATATCTGTCAGGTACGCTTTGTGGCGGTGCTGCCATGCAAGTGATATCTGCTGTTAATGACGTTTTGCTTGATAGCTGTTGGCATCTGAAAAAGCAAGAGACAAAAGTGCCTCATTTTGGGTGTCACTGGTGCTCTCCACCCTCCCGAAGCCGACTTATCCATCGATCAAAGTAACTGTCAAAGTCTTCAAACAAGAGCCTACCATAGACCATTTAAACTTTAAAGCTTTTCTAAGAGTAGGCAGCTCGCATCACATACAGGGAAGTCTGTTATCCATAACAAGTCTGGTTTTCCATTTCTTTGTTTTAGCACTCTCTACATGACTGTCTTCATCCCAACTTTCTTCTCTTTGCTCACAATGAATAACTTAAGATGATCTTCAGCTTTGAGAACAAGGAAGACCAAATAATTATAACATTGACTTCAATTCCTTCTTTTGTTATATTCAATTTGGTATTTTTTATACATAAGGTTGTTTATATAATGCCAATATAATGAATACGATTTTCTCTTGCATGTAATATTGGTGGAACTGGCAAATCTTCTCTTGTATGTTACACTGGAAACATAGACAGAATAAAGAAGGTGTTGCCTTGTGTGTAACACTAATAACATGAAGACGGTCTGTTGTGTGCAACACTGATATCTTAAGTGCAAGTGTTTAATTAAAGAAGGTCTTCTCCAAAACATAAAGGTCTGTTAATTGTACTGAAGGTTTCCATGTATAAATAAATGGGTCTGCAGAAGGATATAGTATCTGGAGCTTCATGATAGAAAAGAAAGATAAGGGTCTTCTTCTGTGTACATTTCTAGCAGGTAACAGGAGGTATAGCATACTTAATTTTGAAAAGGTACCTGCATGGCCTATAGAGTGGAGATGTTTTTTAGCTACAATGGCATGACCTGTTTTTGCAGTACTATTTGCCTGCTGCTCTGTAAAATGTGGGTGTTTTATATAGTTTTTATGGATGTCTTTGACTGTCTGGGGCCTATGCATGGTTGCCACTTGCCGGTTGTTCCTATCAATGGGTACCTGAGGCAGTCAGGAGATCTGGTGATTGGAGGAACTTTCCCTATTCATGTGGACAGAAGTTATACTGACAACACATTTACCAGCAAGCCAGAGGACCTCAAATGCAAGCTGTAAGTATATGTAAATTTTATAACTAATTTAATTATTGCTAAGTAAAACATTAAAGAGATTAATACAATAAGTATGAAGCCACTAGTGGAACAAATCTCTCCTTTTAGATAAGTATGATTGGCCAAGTATGTTTACAGCATCCTGGCAGGATAGCTCAGGTGTGCATGGACTATAATCTGAACACTCCTGAGCTCATCCTTGGAAGTAACATAAGAAAATGCACCTCATTTGTACCATATAATGTCTACCTTAGTGTTAAAGAGTTAGTTTACCATTAAAATAAAATGTAAAGTAGCACCCAGAATGATCCACACCATCCTGCATGTAAACCAGAATCCAGACCTTCCTCCCAATATTTCCCAATATGTCAAAAACATGTGCAGATTTGTGGACGAGGGGAAGTGATTGTTTCATTCTCCTTCCAGTGATGATGGAGGTGTACTCAACATACCCTCCTTTCTAGCTTGAATGAAGGGCAGCTGAAATCTCTCTGGGTGCTACTTTTTTGGTCAGGATTTGCAGAGAGTACAATTGGCCTATAGATATGTCATTTAAACAAAGTTCAACTTTACTGCCCTGCACTGCACTGTGATTTGTAAACTACGGGGTTTACGTGACTGCACTCTAAATTTTATTTTAAAGATGAGCTTACCCTTTGTAAAGCAACGAGTCATTGTAATACATTTAGTATGTATGTACATCATGTTCAAGGACAGGAAGCACTATTTTCTTTGGCAATATCAAATTATATGCATCCTATAAAAAAAAATAATAATAATCTGTTAGCAAAAACTTCCATTGCCCCATCTGTTGTATATGATAGTCACATGTTAACAAATGGTGCACTGAAATCATGGATGTGCATAAGTTGGAGGAAGATAGACAATGACTAACTTACCTTCTTTTTTGGATGCTTCACTCTCTACACTAGCCTTGAACTTGATAATTACCAGAGCATGCAAGCCATGATATACGCCATAGAAGAGATTAACAAGAATCCAGGCCTTCTTCCCAATATCACTCTGGGCTACCAGATCTTCGACACTTGTACCGTACTCAGACGGGCAGTAGAAGGAACTTTGTGGATGTTATCCGGAGGAAAAGAAAGCATTCCAAATTATCGGTGTGAACAAACAGAAACATTTGCTGGTATCATTGGTGACTCTGGGTCTACACGCTCCATTCTAATGGCACACATTTTAGGTCTATATAGATATCCACAGGTACAAAACAATACTTTTCTTTAAACTGAACTCTGGGCAGATATAAAAGATACACATTAATTCCACTATGTATTCATTAATACATCATGAAATGTATTGCCTTACTGCAAGCAATATACGTACCAGAATTTGACCAGACAGTACCCTCTAGCAGTCCCTGTATAACAAAGATTGAGTGTGAGAGGAAGAAGTAACACAAACAGCCAATCATTTCTTGTGTTGACAAGAATTATGCTGGTAGGAGAAGAAAGCGGAGTGAGCGATGATTGTGCTAATTCTCTTTTCACTGTCTAGTCAAAGGAATGGTCAAGGATTACCAGAGGGAAGTGAATGGAATGGTGCTGGCCATCAGGCTGTGGACATCTTACAGCAGAAAGAGTACTTTGAGTTCAATCCCTAAAGCTAAACTTTTCAGCTGGTTTTGTCATTTTGCCTTTTAATGGGCTGTTCATTATTATCTTGTTGTTGCTGGCTGGAGTTAGGCTTTAATTATGCAATATTTTCCAGGTGGACCCATAATGATTCCGAATAGATATATAATAGCTAATTTTGAGCTATAGGAAAACAGTAAATTTTAAAAATATTGACATTCCTTGCCTAGGCAAGTCCACTGGGGGCCAGATATATTAGATGAGTAAGATGAGTGTTTTTAACTTTTTCCTTAGAGTGTTATTTTTTTATACCTGTTACTGGGCATTTCTTAATTAGGTGGTGATGGGTTTTCCAAGAAATGTGATCCCATTTAATATATATTACATCCTATACATACAGTGGGCATAGAAAATAATCAACCCCCTTTAAAATAATCACATGTTGTTGCTTTGCAGCCTGAATAGAAGACAGATACCGTTTTTGTTTTATCCAGCTGTATTTACTAGTGCATCTTATAACATTCCAGTGAAAGATAGAAAAAAAATCAAAAACAGAATCACTGAGTTGGAAAAATGATCACCCCTCTTATGTCAGTATTTTGTTGGAACACCTCTTGCTTTAATTACATTTTTGTCTCATCTGAACATAACACTTTTTTCCATGTGGCCTCAGAATCTTCAAGGTGCATTTAAGGTGGTCAGATGAGACTACAATTTAATCATTTGGCCTCAACACCAAACAATATGTCTGGTGGAAATCCAATACAGCTCACCATCCAAATAACACCATTCCTATAGTAAAGCATGGAGGTGATAATATCTTTTTATGGGGGTGTATCTCTGCAGCAGGGACTGGAGCACTTCTCAGGATAGAAGGAAAATTGATGGGGCAAAACACCATCAAATTCTTGAGGAAAATCTGCTCTCCTCTGCCAGAAAGTTGTCTGCAGGAAGAAGGTTTATCTTCCAACATGACAATGACCCAGAGCACACAGCAAAAATGACCACACAGTGGTTGAAGGAGAAAAAGGTGAATATCCTTGCATGGCCTAGTCAGAGCCCAGACTTAAACCCCATTGAAAATTGGTTGAATGACTTGAAGAATTCAGTCCACAAATGGTCACCATCAAATTTAACTGAACGTGAGCAGTTCTGAAAAGAAGAGGGGGCAAATATTGTCTAAGCTTAGACGTGCAAAGTTATTAGAGACAAATCCCAACAGACTAAAGGCTGTGATTAAAGCAAAAGGTGGTCCAACAAAATACTGACATAAGGGGTTGATCCTTTTTCCAACTCAGTGATTCTGTTTTTTAATTTTTTTTTTCTGACATGTTGGTGTTATATCTCTCACTTGAATGTTATAAGTTGCACTGAGTAAATACAGCGGAATAAAACAAAAACGGTGTCTGTCTTCATTTCAGGCTGCAAAGCAGCAGATTGGATTATTTTAAAGGAGGGAGGTGATTGATTTCCATAACCACTGTACCTACAGTATCTCACAAGATGCTCACATTACAAAAATGTGAGGGGTGTACTCACTTTTGTGAGATAATCTAGGTGGAACCAAATTATCAGGGATGAAGGTTCCTTGTTTATCCAGTATGTCTAATAGGATTTGTGTCATTTTTTTAAAATCCACAGATAAGCTACCTCTCAACCAGCCCAACTCTCAGCAACAGAAAAGTCTTTCCTTCTTTCTTTCGTACCATACCTAGTGATGTATTTCAGTCCCAAGGTCTTGCTAACTTAATCCTGTATTTTGGTTGGTCATGGGTTGGCTTTCTTGCAAGTGATAATGATTATGGTCAACTAAGTCTCCAGGTGGTAAAGCAGGAATTAGTTAATGGTGGTGCATGTGTAGCTTTCATAGAAACAATTATGACTGGCCAAGCCGACAGGAACGCTCCACATATTGCCAAAGTTATCAGGGGGTCAACGGCTAAAGTTGTGGCAGTGTTGGCCTCCAACTCAGACTTTTTACCAATTGTAGAAGAGTTAGCAAGAGAGAATGTGACTGACAGAATCTGGATAGCAAGTGAATCATGGTCAACCTCTGCTCTTCTTTCTAAAGAAAAGTATCAGCATGTCTTGATGGGCACTCTTGGGTTTGCAGCCCATGGAGTACAGTTGCCTGGATTTATGGAATATCTTAATGGCTTACACCCATCACAGGCTCCAAATGATTCTTTTATAGTAGATTTTTGGGAGCAAATGTTTTCTTGCAGATGGACTAACCACCTGAATTCAGATCATGGGACAAGTTACAAAACAGCGCAGGACTGCACTGGAGAAGAAAATCTGGAGAAGCCAATGGTGAAAGTTGATTTTGGAATAACCTTTAATGTCTACACTGCAGTTTATGCATTTGCATGGGCCTTACACAGTCTACTTCACTGCCAGCCAGGAAAAGGACCATTTCATAATGGATGTGCAAATATTTTGCCGTTTGACCCTTGGCAAGTACGTTACTTGTATTTTTCACAAAGTCAAATGATTGTTTGTTTTGTTTTTTTTCTTTAAATCCCTCTCTTCTTAATTTTCTTTTCCAGCTTCTCCATTATATTAAAACAACAAGGTTTCAGACTAAAGACAAGACAAACATATTTTTTGATGACAATGGGGATCCTCCAGCCCTTTATGATATTGTGAACTGGCAGATAAGTTCTACTGGGTCCTTGGAGCAAGTTATAGTAGGAAGATATGACTCCAGCTCCATTGAAGGCAACACCATGAGGCTAGACCATGCAGGCATTGTATGGGTTAATAACAAAACAATGGTACGATTGCACCAGATGAAAAAAAAATTCTCATGCTAAATAGATGTACTGTATCTTCTTTAGGAAGCTTACCATTTATTGTTTCCCTGTCTTTATAGTTTATAATATGCCCTTGAGGAGCTTCTAATATGCTGTCAGCACCACAGTCAAACAAACAATCACAGGCAGTTGGTAAAATAGAGGGAGAAAGGTTCTGTGTCAGGTTTATATTAGTCATTTTGTTTAGAGGCGGCTCACACCGGGAATGTGACACACGTTCCTGTGCGATTCCTGTGTGTTCCCATCTAGTGCAATTTTTCAACACATTCATTTGAATGGACTGAAATAGCACTACAGTACGGAAAAAATAGAACCAAAATTTATGACCAATGCATGGGTTAGGTAGTCAATTAGGGGTAGAAAAAAGACTAAAGTAATAAATAACATTTATTTCTAGCCGGTATTTACAAAGTAGTAGAGGAGTATTGTAAGTCTTGCCCTGAGTGTCAATTGAATGAACCTCTACCACATTTTGAAGTCTGCTTGTACCCTTGCCTAAAATTGAGGTCACTTTTGAGAGGGCTGCTATGGATCTGGTCAGGCCACTGCCAGGGACCATCAGCATATATTGGTGGTTCTTGACTATGCCACCAACCATCCAAAGGCAATCCCTCTCAGAAACACTTCCTCTAAAGTAGCTGTTTTCCATGTTTTCCCATTGCAAAGATTAGGGTAATTAAACTCAGTTGGTGCATGCGTTTCAAGAAGCTGTGCCAGTCCAGAACTGCATTTTTAAGGACACGACAGTCCCCTTTTATTTAGAGGAATGGAAAAACTTCACAAAAGACAGCAATTTCCCACGCAGGGGTTCCACCATTTCTGTAACATGTACACTGCTTCAGCCTGGCTTACGCTTTTGCCACATGGCTGCTTGAGGCCTCACGCTTAGGCCCGAGGTCTGCTCCTCAGACCAACACAAAGTTATTCTTCAATCAAGCTCTCTCATAGCTTATTTGGGATCAGCTTCTTGCTGCTCTGTCACAGACTACATCTGCCTCCTGCAGGCATGCATGCTCTGGCTGCCGCCTGCAGCCTCTGACTCAAGGAGAGGATGGAAGTCCTCCTGACTCCCATGCACAAACCTCCTGTTTGTTGGGTGGAGCGGTCTCCAACTGGGAGCCATCCTGACTCCTGGGCCAGGCCTCCTGTCTGCCGAGTGGAGCTGTCTCCAGCTGGGAGCCCTGAGCTCTAACCCTGGGATTATTATGAACTCAGCCCACAGCTGTGCAATCAGCATGCCTGCCTCTCTAAAAATCTGAGTGAAACTGCTAATAAACACAGTGACACGGACTTGCCTCTCTACACCTTATTTAGGGTATACCTAAAGAAATTTTAACAGACCAAGGATCCTTTTTCATAAGCAAAGAACCATGTCAGATGTAGAAAGGCATTCATCTCTTAGCAACAATAGTAAATGCTAAAAGGCCAATGTCACAAGTGATGTAACTGAAAGTATCTCCAACTAAAAAAGTGAGAACTACAATAGAGACATCTGCAGGGTTTATGGAATTTTTTAAGAGCCTGTATAGTAGTAAAGTATCTTATAAAAGTATTGCATTGAAACACTTTCTCAATTCTATCACATTAAAAGAGATATCCGCAGCTGATAAAGAGATGTTAGACGGGCCTCTGACTTTCCAGGAACTACAGGCTGCCTCCGCAAGTATGTCTTATAATAAATCACTAGGCGTAGACGGGTTACTAAACGAGGTCTATAAAGTATATGGTGCTAAGCTATTGCCAGAATTGCTGGAGGTTTTAATTCAGCAGTGGAGAGTGGCCATCTACCGCCCTCTATGAATGAGGCGATCATCATAGTCTTATTAAAACCTAATAAGAATTCCAGAAATCCAGAATTAGAGTTGAGCGAACACCTGGATGTTCGGGTTCGGCGGGTTCAGCCGAACTTCGCGGAAACGTTCGGTTACCCGAACTTGACTCCGGATCCCGAACCCCATTGAAGTCAATGGGGACTCAAACTTTTCGGCACAAAAATGGCTGTAAAAAAGTCCTGGAAAGTGCTAGAGGGCTGCAAAAGGAAGAAAAATGGGAGATGTTATTAGATCTGCAATCTGTCCCTCAAAGCAGTAGTAATCTCTACCTGGTCCAGTGTCAGATCGTTCTGTAATCAGATCGTTCTGTAATGCAGGATGAGAGATCGTTCTGTAATCAGATCGATCTGTTATGCAGGATGATATGTTATTAGATGTGCAATCTGTCCCTCAAAGCAGTAGTAGTAATCTCTACCTAGTTATTAGATCTGCAATCTGTCCCTCACAATCTGTCCCTCAAAGCGCCGGCAGCATCCTCTCCCTACACTAACCTAAGAGCATGTGACATGCAGCACTGTGACTCCAGCCTCATATGGAGGCTGGGTCACATGATGCACTGGCCAATCACAGCCATGCCATTAGTAGGCATGGCTGTGATGGCTTCTAGGGAAAACCAGTGAAACGCTTGTTGATTGGCTGCCCTGCAGCTATTCAACATGTGTGATAAAATACCAGAACCCAGAACCCGAACCAGGACTTTTTCTCAAACGTTCGGGTTCGGGACACGGACACCCGAAAGTTCGGTATGGACCTGAACTTTACAGTTCGGGTTCGCTCAACTCTATCCAGAATCATACCGTCCATTATCTTTGCTTTCATTGGATGTAAAGCTATTGGCAAAAGTATTAGCTAATAGATTAGCAAAGGTTATAGCTAAGATAATACATCCAAATAATACTGGCTTCATTCCAGATAGATCTAGCACAGTAAATATAAGACAGCTGGTTTGAAACCTGCAGGTACCATCTGTAAATATAGGAAATAGGGCTATATTGGCTCTCGGTGCAGCAAATCCTTTGATAGTATAGAGTGGGATTTTTTATGGAACTGTTTAGAGAAGTTTGGATTTGGATCCCAATTTATAAAATGAACAAAACTTCTCTATACAGATCCAGTAGCGCGGGTCCGAGTAAACGGACATGTATCTGTCCCTTTTTCCTTAAAACGAGGTACAAGACAGGGGTGTCCATTTTCACCCCTACTTTTTGCTTTAGCTTTGGAGCCCTTGGCTGCTGCCATACGCCAATCATCAAACATTATAGCGTATCCTCACCCTTGGGAGAGGATAAAATCAGCTTGTACGCAGACAATAAGCTTTTATTTCCAGGTGACACATCATCCTCCTTAGTGGCAGTAATGTCCTTGATTAATACATATGGTTCCTTTTCAGGATTTAAAATAAACTGGGACAAGTCTGTCCTTCTACCTGTAGATCCATTGTGGAATAATCTGCCATTAGCAGCGAATCAAATAACTGTAGTATCTACATTTAAATATCTGGGGGTGCAAATTATGCCACAAGTAAATACATATGTAGAAAAGAATTTAACCCCATTACTTAAACATTTTAAACAAGTAGGGAAAATATGGAGCAGACTACCATTAACAGTAATTGGTAGAGCTAACTTGATAAAAATGGTATGGATGCCACAATTATTATATTTTTTACATAATTGTCCTATATGATTGCCTCAGAAATTCTTTAAACAAGTAAATGCTCTGTTTAGAGATTTGATCTGGAGACATAAACACGCTTGGATCGGTCTGGGAACATTGCAACTACCTAAAGATAAAGGAGGGCTGGCTGTTCCTAATGCCAGACAGTACTATTTAGCATCACAATTACAGCAACTATATGGTTGGAACGCTGTAAATCAAGAAAACTCTACATAGCAAATTATGTTTTCTCAACTCCCTATGAAGCCACTCGTACAGTCAATAGTAGCTCATCATTTTTATAATAAGCGATGTTTCCGTACATTTCAATTAATCCATATAATATGGAATGCTGTTCAACAAGAGATTTTACAAGAGGGATATACTCAATATATGCCTATATGGGAAAACTCACAATAACCAGAGATGGGGAAACTGGAAAATTTTGACCTATGGAAAAGAGCTGGTATAGTATTACTGCATCAGCTTTTTGATAACGAAATCTTAAAACCATTTGATAAACTAGCAGAGAAATATAAGTTGCCCAATAAACTATTTTTTCAATATTTACAGCTACGACATGCCATACAAAATCAGGCCAAAACATTTCAATTTAAGTATAGTCCATCGTTAATATTAACATTGGCAGTAACTGCAAGACACTCCAAACAGGGACTCATTGGAGATATATATTCGTTCTTCCAAAGGATAGAGGGAACAAAAACACACACTGGCAGTTTAGAGCGATGGCACAGAGATTTGGAGACTCTTAGTTAGGAAGAGTCAGATCGAGCTCTAAAAAACTGATTTAGAGCATCATTGTCTTTGTCACAATGTTTGACTCAATTATTTATTATCCACAGATCCCACTATACACCTCTAAAGCTATACTCTTGGGGCAAAGCTACTACATCAAACTGTCCAAGATGCACTAATGACATGGGTACACTTATACATATGTTGTGGCGATGTCCCAAACTTTTCCGTTATTGGGAGAGTATATCCGATACCCTAAACACACTATGCTCTACACAGGTACAGCCAAACCCAAAAATGTTGGGAATTATCCCAGGAGATATTCTTTCAATAAAAAATGCATGAGATGTGGACAAGATCAATGTATATGGCCCGTAAATTAATATTGAAAAAATGGATATGAAACTCTCCACCAACAATAACAGAATGGACTGAAGCTATTAACCGTAACCACTTCCACACCGCATACCGTGTATTTACGGCAGCAGTGTAAACGCTGAGCGCGAATCGCCGTACAAAAGCGGCGATCTGCGAGTGGCCGCTAGGGGGCGCGTGTGCGCACCCGCCATACTCCTAAGGAGTGTGCCCGTGGCTCGGGCGGACCCGATGTCCGCTGGCGAGCCGCGATGAGCGGCCACAGCCAAAGAATGGGGAACCGCCAATGTAAACACGGCAGTTCCCCACTCTGTTAGTGGGGGCATAGGAGATCTACTGATCCCTGTCACTGGGATCATTTAGATCTCTTATGCCCATGGTAGCCCAGCCCCCCCACAGTTAGAACACACCTAGGGAACACAGTTAACCCCTAGATCGCCCCCAGCCGGTTAACCCCTAGATCGCCCCCAGCCGGTTAACCCCTTCACTGCCAATAACATTTATACAGTAATCAGTGGACATTTAAATTTCTGATCGCTGTATAAATGTCATTGGTCCCAAAAAAGTGTCAAAAATTTCCGACATGTCCGCTGCAATATCGTAGTACCACTAAAAATCGCAGATCACCGCCATTACTAGTAAAAAATAAAAACCCCAGAAATGAATTCTCATCATCCGTAAACGCGGCCACTTTTGCGCAATCCAATCAATAAACGGCGATTGCGATTTTTTTTACCAAAAATATGAGGAAGAATATAAATCGGCCAAAACCGATGAAAAAAAATGTTTTTTATATTTTTTTTATTTTATTTGTATTTTAGCAAAAAATAAGAAATTTTTTTTTTTTTTGCAAAATTGTCACTCTTCTTTTGTTTATAGCGGTGATCAAAAATGATGCAGAGGTGATCAAATACCACCAAAAGAAAGCTCTATTTGTGTGGAAAAAAGGACGCAAATTTTGTTTGGGTACAACATCGCATGACCGCGCAATTATCAGTTAAAGCGACGCAGAGCTGAATCGCTAAAAGTGCTCTGGTCCTAACCTGGGAAATCCTTCCGGGGCTGAAGTGGTCAATCCTAATCGGGAAAAACTGGCATATAGACATAGGAAAATCCCCAAAAAGTTCCAAGAAATTTGGTTTTGGTGGCTAGCACCTAATTTAGACACTTAGCTGAGTAACAAGGTGAATAAGTAGAAGAAATAAAGGTTAATTGTAAACAAATTTGTTTAAGGGGAAAGAAGGGGGGGAAAGAAAGAGGAAAAAGGGGAAAAAGAGGAAAATAATTTAAAGACGTGCGTATATATATATTTATATGACAAACTTAAATTGCTACACTCAAGGAATAAATGTTGTATTAATAAGAGAACCAAGCAGGGAAGAGGTTGAATGTCAAGCCTGAAGTCACAGGGGGATATAAGTATAAGTAAAAGATAGAGGAACAATCTGGGAAAGATATATAGTCAAGTATATATGGACAGGAAAATAAGGTGCGTTTTTTTTTTTTTGGAATGTATTTTGTATTTGTTTTTGTTTTCTTATGCGTGTTTTGTTGTGTGTACTGTATTTGGAAAAAAAATGATAACAAAAATTATATGATTAAAAAAAAAAAAAGAAAGGCATTCATCTACACACCTTAATGTACCAACTCACACTGGTGGTTGGGTAAAAATTGTTCAACAGAACCCCAAAAGGTATACTGAGAGGTTCTGCAACACCTTCAACTAAAATATCAATATATGAGACTTATCTAATGCCCACGGTAGATAAATGTTTGCATCCCACCAAGTACATTACCAGCCTTGATCTAAACAAAGGGTACTGGCGGGTTCCCTTAACAGGCAAGCCAAAGTAAAAAAAAAAAAAACAACAACAACAGATAGGTTGCACCAGTATGTTGTCCTCCCTTTTGGCTCTCTCTCTCTCTCCTTCTCTCTCTACCACTCCCTCTTGCACCCTTTCTGTTAAAATCAAAGTAAATATTTGTGGGAGGGGCTACATTCTTCTCTGGACTCTTATGCCGACAATCTTGTCAGGATCCACCTCCTTTCCTTCTCCTCCGTTTGATTGATACCTGCTCTGAGTAGAGTTGAGCGAACACCTGGATGTTCGGGTTCGGTGGGTTCAGTTGAACTTTGGGAAAAAGTCTGGGTTCGGTCCCGAACTTTACCCCGAACCCCATTGAAGTCAATGGGGACCCAAACTTTTTGGCACAAAAATGACTGTAAAAAAGTCCTGGAAAGTGCTAGAGGGCTGCAAAAGGAAGTAAAATTATTTTAGAACAATAATCTGTTCCTTACAGCAACAGCAGGAACCTGACCCTATAGGAGTAGGCGATGATTTTAGAACAATAATCTGTCCCTTACAGCAACAGCAGGAACCTGACCCTATAGGACTAGGAGATGATTTTAGAACAATAATCTGTCCCTCTAAGCAGTAGACTCTACCTAGTCCAGTTAGATTGTTCTGTAATGCAGGATGAGATGTTATTAGATCTGCAATCTGTCCCTAAAAGCAATAGTAGTAGTAGTAATCTCTACCTAGTCCCCAATCAGATCGTTCTGTAATGCAGGATGAGATGTTATTATATCTGCAATCTGTCCCTCACAGCGCTGGCAGCATCCTCTCCCTACACTACCCAGAGAGCATGTGACATGCAGCACTAAGTGACTCCAGCTTATAAAGAGGCTGGGTCACATGATGCACTGGCCAATCACAGCCATGCCATTAGTAGGCATGGCTGTGATGGCTTCTAAGGGCAAACCAGTGAAACACTTGTTGATTGGCTGCCCTGCAGCTATTCAACATGCGTGATCAAATACCCGAACTCAGAACCCGAACCCAAACTTTTTTTAAATGTCCGGGTTCGGGTCCGGGTCACGGACACCCCAAAGTTCACTTTACAGTTCGGGTTCCCTCAACTCTAGCTCTGAGCTATCTGCTCTCCCTCTCCTCCCCCTCCCTCCTCTCACATGGCTCAGATCAATTCTCTTACAGACAGCCTCTATTTGCACACTGTGTAGCTGCTTGCTATGCTGGAGTTCTAACCTGTGAAGTTCCCAGATAAAATGACTGTGTAGCATAGCATCAAACTACACAGATTGCAGATAGAGGCTGTCTGTTAGAGAATTAGGCCTCATACACACGGGCGTAATAGCAAAATGTTGGGATCGACGTCAGGCAAAAATCTGCCTTTTCGTCTACGTTTTGCATCGGCGTTAATGAGCATCAGTGAGCGTTGGTGTCAATAGGCATTTTTTAAAAAAAAACATTCCTCTACAATTTTTTAAACTGAAAATGCCAGCGCTAAAAACACTGGTTAACGCCGCCACGGAGTCAATGCGCATTAGTGAGCGTTTTGTTGGCTCAGCATCAAAAACACCAAAACGCTACAGCCTCAGAGCGCGCTGGTCCTGCGTTAGATTTGCAGCTTAATGACGCCGACACCATCTACAGCTCAAAAGCGTCAGCGTTTTTATGAGGCCATTGAATAACATGGAGAGCTGCAAAAAATGCTAAAAAACGCAACGCTAAAAAACGTCTGTGTGTATGAGGCCTTTATCTGAGCGGTGTGCTGTGTAAGAGGAGAGAGGTGGAATAGGGGGAGAGGAGCTGTGCTGCTTGTGCTCACGCTGTGTGCAGTATGGAGATGTGAGATGGATTCCAAGGGGCACAGCTTCCATGGAGGTTTAGGGGAACAACTGAAATCTGAAGGGGAGACACAGCCCTTCGCAACACCTCCCCCTAGATTCAGCCATGTCTATACCACTTATGTATTTTTACACTATGCACAGGAACAGCACAGTGCCTGAACTTGTTTACTGTTCAGTAGAGTTCAGCGAACCCGAACTGTAAAGTTCGGGTTCGTTCCGGACTTTAGGGTGTCCGTGTCCCGAACCCGGACATTTGAGAAAAAGTCCGGGTTCGGGTATTTTTTCATACCTGTTGAATAGCTTTTTTTTTTAAACCAGCAATGTAGACACACTTTTTAATTTTGTGCAAGAAATGCCCCGCTGGCCGCAAATGTAATATTTTGCACAAAAAAAAAAAAAAAAAATCATTTGTCTAACTGCAATGTAAAAGCAGTATTTAAATATGCCAAAATGTTGCCAACTGAACTAAGAGAACACAATTAAAGTAGTGTCCCTGACACACAAGCAGTTGCAAGTGCACTTGCAAAAATGGCTGCAAACGTCCAACTAACAAACAGAAAAATTGCTTAGGTTTTATGAGGCACTTTGCTTAGCAAACAAAATGTACTCTAGCAAACAAAAATCTCCTCTAGCACCCACCCACCAATAAATCGCTGTTTTAACAGATTTTCTAAAGCTAATCTGTCCCTCACAGCAGCAGCATCCTCTCCCTACACTAGTATGAGATGATGTGACATGCAGCACTAAGTGACTCCAGCTTATAAAGAGGCTGGGTCACATGATGCACTGGCCAATCACAGCAATGCCATTAGTAGGCATGGCTGTGATGACTTCTAAGGGCAAACCAGTGAAACGCTTGTTGATTGGCTGCCCTGCAGCTATTCAACATGCGTGATCAAATACCCGAACCCAGAACCCGAACCTGAACTTTTTTCAAATGTCCGGGTTTGGGTCCGGGTCATGGACACCCCAAAGTTCGGTACAGACCCGAACTTTACAGTCCGTGTTCGCTCAACTCTAGTGGCTGACAATGCCTCCAGTTCCTTCACATTGTCTCCCACCCGGTCCCTTGCTGAAAGCTCAGAGTTGGCACCTGAACCCCATGGCCATCTGTCTTTCACCTCACCCCCTTGTAAATCAGCCAAGCAGTCTGAGCCCCAAGTCATGCAGCAGTCTCTTATGCTTTTTGATGACTCTGCTGGTGTGCTTTCCGTGGGCCATCCACATAGCCCTGCCCCAGAAGTGGAAGACATTGAGTGCACCGATGCCCAACCACTTCTGTTTCAGGATGAGGACATGGAAACACCACCGCAGCACGTCTCTGATGATGACGAAACACAGGTGCCAACTGCTGCGGCTTTCTACAGTGTGCAGACTGACAAGGAGGGCAATGGTGAAGAGTGGGTGAAAGATGATGTGGAAGATGACGCTGTGCAATCAGAGCCTGAAGCGAGGCATAAATGTTCTAAACCTGAGCACAACCTGCATCACCAGGCATCTACATGTAAAGCACTAGCTGCAGTGGAATAAGCGCCTCAAAATTCAAGAAAGGTCTCGGCCTCCTCCTGCTTCCTCTTCTGATGCTGCCTCGGCCTCTTCCTCCACCTCTACAGTGCCAGTGTGACCTGCCACCCAGCAAACAGAGGATGTGACAGCAAAGCCACCATGTCCGCCACCGTCCCCAAGCATTTCCACACCATGGTCCCATGGAAGCTTACAGCTGTCCATCTCCCAAACACTGGAGAGAAAGAGGAAGTGCCCCCCTACCCACTCGCGATCCCTGGTCCTGAATGCCAGCATTTCAAAATTCCTGGCCTTTGAAATGCTGTCATTCCGTCTGGTGGACACGGACAGTTTTAAAAACCTGATGGTGGTGGTTGTCCCACAGTACGTGGTTCCCAGCCGCGACTACTTTTCCAGGCGAGCCATCCCTTCCCTGCACAAACAAGTCGGGGACAAGATCAAGTGTGCACTGTGCAACGCCATCTGTGGCAAGATCCACATAACCACTCATACGTGGACCAGTAAGCACGGGAAAATGTAGTGGCGGGTGGGCCTGAGACGGATAGCAGTTTGGCGCATGTCCTACCGCCACTGAGGATTGCAGGGCATTTCACTTTGCCTCCTGTTGCTTCCTCCTCCTCTACCACCTCCTCATCCGGTCAGCGTAACACCTTCAGCACCAACTTCAGCACATCCAGGGGGAAACGACAGCAGGCTGTTTTAAAACTGATATATTTGGGGGATAAACCCCACACTGCGCAGGAGCTGTGGAAGGACATTAAACAACAGACCAATGAGTGGTTGTTGCCACTGAGCCTCAAGCCCGGCCTGGTGGTGTGCGATAATGGGCAAAATCTCGTAGCAGCTCTGGGCCTAGTCGGTTTGATGCACATCCCTTGCCTGGCAGTTGTGGTGAATTTGGTGGTGCAGAAATTTCTAAAAAACTACCTGGATATGTCAGAGCTGCTGCAGAAAGTGTGGGCCGTCTGTGCGCGCTTTCGGCGTTCTCATCCTGCTGCTGCTCGCCTGTCTGCGCTGCAGCAGAACTTCGGCCTTCCCGCTCACCGCCTCCTAGGCGACGTGCCCACAATGCTGGAGAGACTGACGAGCAGCAGCAGGCAATAGTGGAGTTTCAGCTGCAGCACGCACGGGTCAGTCGTTCTGCGGAACAGCACCACTTCACCACCAACGAGTGGGCCTCCATGCAAGACCTGTGTACCATATTGCGGTGTTTCGAGTACTCCACCAACATGGCCAGTGCCGATGACACTGTTCTCAGCGTTACTATCCCACTTCTATGTCTCCTTGAAAAAAACACTTCGGGCGATGATGGAAGAGGATGTGGCACTGGAGGAAGAGGAGGAGGAAGAGGGGTCATTTCCACGGTTATCAGGCCAGTCATTCACAAGTGGCTCGGAGGGTGGGTTCCTGCACCAACATAGGCCAGGTAAAACATTTTCAAGCCAGGGCACAGTTCTGGAGGATGAGGAGGACGAGGATGACGAGGAGGAACCGTGTTCATAGCAGGGTGGCACCCAACGCAGCTCGTGGGCATCACTGGAGCATGGCTGGGGGGATACGGAGGACACAGATGATACACCTCCCACAGAGGACAGCTTGTCACACATGAGTGACTACATGCTGCAGTGCCTGCGCTACGACAGCCCAGTTGCCCACATTGTAACTTTTGCCGATTACTGGGTGGTCACCCTGCTGGATACCCATTACAAGGACAATGTGCCGTCCTTAATTCTCTCACTGAAGCATCATCAGAAGATGCGTGACTACAAGCACATGCTGTTAGACGCGCTGCTGATGGCATTCCCAAATGACAAAGTGGAAGCACAAGGCGAAGGCAGAGGAGGAGGAAGAGGTCGCCAACGCAGCTGTGGCACCGCCAGAACCTCAGAAGGCAGGGTTAGCATGGCCGAAATGTGGAAAAGCTTTGTTAGCAGCACGCCACAACAAACAGCACCACCAGCTGATAGGCAACGTCTTAGCAGGAGGCAGCATTTCAGCAACATGGTGGAACAGAATGTGTGCACACGCCTACACGCACTGACTGATGGGTCTGCCCCATTCAACTTCTGGGTCTCCAAATTGGGCACATGGCCTGAGCTTGTGCTTTATGCCTTGGAGGTGCTGGCTTGCCCTGCAACCAGTGCATTGTCTGAACGTGTGTTTAGCATGGCAGGGGGCGTTATCACAGACAAGCGCCACCGTGGACAAACTAATGTTTATTAAAATGAACCAGGCATGGATCCCACAAGACTTGTCTGTACCTTGTGCAGAATAGACATTTATACTGGCTTCACACAGCCATTGGTTTACTGAAGTGAACTTATTCTTTTTTTTTTTTTTTTATAGAACATAAGTCTTTATTGGAATTTGTAACAGGAGAAACATGAAAAATAAACCATGGTACATTTTATATGGAAAGAGGGAACCCATGCTATAACATCTATGGGTTTGTCTGCAGATAGTGATCTTTTTTTTTTTTTTAATATGTCTCAATATTTTGGGGGCTACCCCAATTAGAAAAAAAACCCAAACAAACAAAAAACATTGTTGGCTACCTCCTTCTCCACCGCCACTTCCACCTACACCGCCACGGTCACCGCCTCCTCAACCTCCTACTCCACATCCACCTCCTCCTCCATTTTTTTTTTTAAGTTATTTCCCTATCCACATTTGTTTGCAGGCCACTTGTCCTACTCTTACCCCAATTCTGCTTCCTTTTGCAGCCCTCTATCCCTTTCCAGGTCTTTTTTAGAGCCATTTTAGTGCCCAAAGTTCGGGTCACCATCGACTTCAATGGGTTTTGTGGTTCGGGGTCAAGTTCGGGTCAAGTTCGGGGCCAAACTCAAACTTTTTCGCGAAGTTCCGCCGAACCCAAACATTCAGGTGTTTGCATATTAAATAGGCGCGGCCACATCTCCCAGTGGAGGAGGGACAGAAAGAGGGGTGGATTACTGAAGTTGTATCCACCCCATCTAAACTTTCAAACAGCAAATGGACCATTACAGGGACCTCATGATAAATGAATTGCCCCTGCTGGAGAAACGAAAAAAGGAGGGAGGAAAGAAATAACAGATGACTCATAATTATGATATTATTTGTTAATTATTTAACCTATCCTGTAGATCTAATTTAAATGGTATGGTGGGGTATTCATCAGATTTGACCATAAACCTCTCATCTCTTTTAGAACATATCTCAGTTTTATTTTTCTTTTATTTTGCTCCTTGCTCCTGTAGTGAGAAACTCATGTTATTACTCTGTGTGACATCATCACCTGACTTGTAAAATTGTTACAGAGACAGATGCTGGGAGGTCAGTTCCCATTAATATAGATATGTACCCAGAACCACACCTCCCATGAGCTCCCAAAAGCCCTTTCCCACATAGTGTGTGGGCAGGTGCAGGTTGTTTTCCTGGGGGAAAAAATCAATGTATGGTGTGGAGATGGACAGAGACGGTTGGGGGACAGATAATATTCTGTAATCTAGCAGGCAGGTCTTGCAACGCTGCTTTGGAATTCAGAGCACAAAGGGCACTATATTGTTAGCCCAGACTGGAAATTTGGATCACTTTGGATTGCTGGCAGATCAACACGTATTTTTCTTGTACTTAGAACATTTTTAAAAGGTATAAAACACGGGAAGATGTATTGCATGTACTGAGCATGGTTTTATTTAGCCATGAAATGTGCTTTCATTTCAGCGTGCTTCTTCGTGAATGGCTGGTCAATGCCTTTCCTAACAGAGGCAAATGGTTGATGTACCAAACTCATTCTGTAAAAACTTTTGCTAAAACAACATGATATGTGCTTATTTATGTAAAATGGTTTATATGTTAGTAGTCAGGATCTGTTTCCAGATTATTCTATGAATATTATATTTATTTTCATTAAGGTTCCAACATCAAAGTGCAGTTCTAGCTGTCCTCCAGGATATATGAAGGTGACCATTCCTGGAAAGCCCATTTGCTGTTTCCAGTGCATACCGTGTCCTCAGGGACAAATCTCCAATGAAACAGGTGCGTCATAAGATTATGTTTAAGTTTCTACACACAAGCTATATTTTTTACAATATTGACACTAGCTTTGTTCTCTAGATGCTGTCAATTGCCACCCTTGCCCCTGGGATATGTGGCCCAATCTCCAACAACATGCATGTTTGCCAAGGACCATCGAGTTTCTCTCCTACAGTGAAGCACTTGGCATTAACTTGGCTACCATTGCCATATTTTCCTCTATTGTGCCACTTGGAATTTTGGGAGTTTTCATCCATTATAGGACCACACCAATCGTGCGAGCCAACAACTGGTCTTTAAGCTGTCTACTGCTCATATCTTTGTGCCTTTGCTTCCTTTGCTCACTGGCATTTATTGGATACCCGCAACTAGATAAGTGCCTTCTCCGCCAGGTTACATTTGGTTTGGCCTTTTCATTGTGTATCTCTTGTGTTCTAGCCACTATGAGAATATGGTCATTTGAAAGAATTGACTGAAGGACCGAACCACCGAAACTTCCGTTACTGTTGACATTATCAAAACCGATCTTGTGTTCTCTATGTGTTACTTTTCCGGTTTGGTTTACATTGGACCGCCTCTTC
>BLSH010055411.1:1030407-1040710 GCA_018402905.1 Glandirana rugosa | reverse complement strand
TAAAAAAAAAAAATTTGGTCGTTACATCTGTAAAAAAATAAAAACATGTTCTTTACGGGGCAACCGGCGTTTACATCAAAAACCCATCTGAGGGAAATCCTGAAAACATGACCTGTTGGTGGGCCTTGAGGACTGGGTTGGGGAACACTGGCTTAGAGGGACAGATTATTGTTCTAAAATCATCTCCAAGTTCTAAAGGGAAAGGTTTCAGCTGTTGCTTTAAGGGATAGATTATTGTTTCTTGCACAAAATTAAAAAGTGCATCTACATTGCTGGTTTAAAAAAAAAAAATTCCAAAAACGACATTTGCGGCCAACGGTGCATTTCTTGCACAAAAATAAAAAAAATGTCTACATTGCTGGTTTAAAAAAAAAATATTCCAAAAACTACATTTGCGGCCAACGGGGCATTTCTTGTACAAAAATAAAAAAATGTCTACATTGCTGGTTTAAAAAAAAAAAATTCAAAAAACTACATTTGCGGCCAGCGGTGCATTTCTTGATTTCTTGCACAAAAATAAAAAAAACTGTGTTGGCTACCTTCTCCTCCACCGCCACTTCCACCGCCTCCTCAACCTCCAACTCCACATCCACCTCCATTTTTGATTTTTTTAATGTGATTTTAGCTTAAAAATTATTTTAAGTTATTTCCCTATCCCCATTTCTTTGTAGGGCACTTGTCCGACTCTTACCCCCATTTTCCTTCCTTTTGCAGACCTCTAGGACTTGCCAGGACTTTATAACAGCCATTTTTGTGCCTAAAAGTTCGGGTCCCCATTGATTTCAATGTGGTTCGGGGTCCGGGATAAAGTTCGGTCAAGTTCGGTCCCGAACCCAGACTTTTTCTCAAAGTTTGGCCGAACCTGCAGAACTCGAACTTCCAGGTGTTCGATCAACTCTATTTGAAAGCTCTTAATGGTTATCAGTTTAGAGTTAAAGGGGTTTTAAAAGCAGAAGGTTTTTCATCTTAATGCATTCTATGTAGAGTTGAGCGGACACCTGGATGTTCGGGTTCGGCGAGTTCGGCCGAACTTCTCGAAAAAGTTTGAGTTTGGCCCCAAACTTGACCCCGAACCCCATTGAAGTCAATGGTGACCCGAACTTTTGGGCACAAAAATGGCTCTAAAAAAGTCCTAGAAAAAAAGGGCTAGAGGACTGCAAAAGGAAGCAAAATGGGGGTAAGAGTAGGACAAGTGCCCTGCAAACAAATGTGGATAGAGAAATAACTTAAAATCACATAAAAAAAAATGGAGGAGGAGGTGGATGTGGAGTAGGAGGTTGAGGAGGCGGTGACCGTGGCGGTGTAGGTGGTGGAAGTGGCGGTGGAGGAGGAGGAGGAGGTAGCCAACACTGTTTTTTGTTTGTTTGGTTTTTTTTTTTCAAATTGGGGTAGCCCCCAAAATATTGAGACATATTAAAAAAAAAAGGATAAGTTCACTTAAGTATACCAATGGCTGTGTGAGGCCGGTATAAATGGCTATTCTGCACAAGGTACAGACAAGTCTTGTGGGATCCATGCCTGGTTCATTTCAATAATGGTTAGCTTGTCCACGTTGGCTGCGGACAGGCGGCCTCGCTTGTCTGTGATAACGCCCCCTGCCGTGCTAAACACACGTTCAGACAATACACTGGCTGCAGGGCAGGCCAGCACCTCCAAGGCATAAAGGGCAAGCTCAGGCCATGTGCCCAATTTGGAGACCCAGAAGTTGAATGGGGCAGACCCATCAGTCAGTACGTGTAGACGTGTGCGCACATACTGTTCCACCATGTTGCTGAAATGCTGCCTCCTGCTAAGACATTGCCTATCAGCTGGTGGTGCTGTTTGTTGTGGCGTGCTGCTGACAAAGCTTTTCCACATTTCGGCCATGCTAACCCTGCCTTCTGAGGTGCCGGTGGTGCCACAGCTGCGTTGGCGACCTCTTCCTCCTCCTCTGCCTTCGCCTTGTGCTTCCACTGAGACCCTGGTGTCATTTGGGAATGCCCTCAGCAAGGCGTCTACCAGCGTGCGCTTGTAGTCGCGCATCTTCTGATCATGCTCCAGTGAGGGAATTAAGGACGGCACGTTGTCCTTGTAATGGGGATCCAGCAGGGTGGCCACACAGTAATCAGCACAAGTTACAATGTGGGCAACTCGGCTGTCATTGCGCAGACACTGCAGCATGTAGTCGCTCATGTGTGCCAGGCTGCCCAGAGGCAAAGACAAGCTGTCCTCTGTGGGAGGTGTATCATCTGTGTCCTCCATATCCCCCAAACATGCTTCAGTGATGCCCACGAGCTGCGTTGGGTGCCACCCTGCTGTGAACACGGTTCCTCCTCCTCATCCTCCTCCTCATCATCATCCTCGTCCTCCTCATTCTCCAGAACTGTGCCCTGGCTTGAAAATGTTTTACCTGGCCTATGCTGGTGCTTGAACCCACCCTCCGAACCACTGAATGACTGGCCTGATAACCGTGGAAATGACCCCTCTTCTTCCTCCTCTTCCTCCTGTGCCACATTCTCTTCCATCATCGCGTTTTTTCAAGGAGACATAGAAGTGAGATAGTAACGCTGAGAACAGCATCATCGGTACTGGCCATGTTGGCGGAGTACTCGAAACATCGCAATATGGTGCAGAGTTCTCGCATGGAGGCCCACTCATTGGTGGTTAAGTGGTGCTGTTCCGCAGAGCGACTGACCCGTGCGTGCTGCAGCTGAAACTCCACTATTGCCTGCTGCTGCTCGCACAGTCTCTCCAGCATGTGCAAGGTGGAGTTCCACCTTGTGGGCATGTCACATAGGAGGTGGTGAGCGGGAAGGCCGAAGTTCCGCTGCAGCGCAGACAGGCGAGCAGCAACAGGGTGAGAACGCCAAAAGCACGCACAGACCGCCCACACTTTCTGCAGCAGCTCTGACATATCCGGGTAGTTTTTTAGAAATTTCTGCACCACCAAATTCAGCACATGCGCCAGGCAAGGGATGTGCATCAAACCGGCTAGGACCAGAGCTGCTACGAGATCTCGCCAATTATCGCACACCACCAGGCTGGGCTTGAGGCTCAGTAGCAACAACCACTCATCGGTCTGTTGTTCAATGCCCGTCCACAGCTCCTGCGCAGTGTGGGGTTTATCCCCCAAACATATCAGTTTTAAAACAGCCTGCTGTCGTTTCCCCCTGGATGTGCTGAAGTTGGTGGGGAAGGTGTTACGCTGACCGAATGAGGAGGTGGTAGAGGAGGAGGAAGCAGAGTAGGAGGAGGAGGCAACAGGAGGCAAAGAGAAATGCCCTGCAATCCTTGGTGGCAGAAGGACATGCGCCAAACTGCTATCCGCCTCAGGCCCACCCACCACTACATTTGCCCAGTGTGCAGTTAGCAAGATATAGCGTCCCTGCCCGTGCTTACTGGTCCACGTATCAGTGGTTATGTGGACCTTGCCACAGATGGCATTGCGCAGTGTACACTTGATCTTGTCCCCGACTTGTTTGTGCAGGAAAGGGATGGCCCGCCTTGAAAAGTAGTGGCGGCTGGAAACCACATACTGTGGGACAGCCACCGCCATCAGGTTTTTAAAACTGTCCTTGTCCATCAGATGGAATGACAGCATTTCAAAGGATCGCGAGTGGGTAGGGGGGTACTTTCTCTTTCTCTCCAGTGTTTGGGAGATGGACAGCTGTAAGCTTCCATGGGACCGTGGGGTGGAAATGCTTGGGGACAGTGGCGGACATAGTGGCGTTGCTGTCACGTCATCTGTTTACTGGGTGGCAGGTGACACTGCCACTGTAGAGGTGGAGGAAGAGGCCGAGGCAGCAGCAGATGAGGAAGCAGGAGGAGCCCGAGACCTTTCTTGGATTTTGAGGTGCTTATTCCACTGCAGCTCGTGCTTTGCATGTAGATGCCTGGTCATGCAGGTTGTGTTCAGGTTTAGAACATTTATGCCTTGCTTCAGGCTCTGATTGCGCAGCGTGCAAACCACTCGTGTCTTGTCGTCAGCACATCGTCTGAAGAACTGCCACTCCAGGGAACTCCTTTGAGCTGCCTTTGGTGTGCTAGGTCACTGGGTGCGGTGGGTAGTAGCAGGCGCACTGTCTAGGGGACGCTCGCTCCACTTTTGCAACCTGCTTCCCCTTTTGCTGTGCTGGTGCCTCTGTGCAACCACCACCTCTTCCTCCAAATTGCACACGTCACTCGCATGACCTTCATTCCATGTGGGGTCTATGACCTCCTCATCCTCCACATCATTCTCCACCCACTCTTCACCACTGCCCTCCTTGTCAGTCTGCACACTGTAGAAAGCCACAGCAGTTGGCACCTGTGTTTCGTCATCATCAGAGACGTGCTGCAGTGGTGTTTCCATGTCCTCATCCTGAAACAGAAGTGGTTGGGCATTGGTGCACTCATGTCTTCCACTTCTGGGGCAGGGCTATGTGGATGGCCAACGGAATGCACACCAGCAGAGTCATCAAAAAGCATAAGAGACTGCTGCATGACTTCGGGGTTAAACTGCTTGGCTGATTTACAAGGTGCTGAGGTGAAAGACAGATGGCCATGGGGTTCAGGTGCCAACTCTGATCTTTCAGCAAGGGACCGGGTGGGAGACAATGTGAAGGAACTGGAGGCATTGTCTGCCACCCAATCTACTATTGCCTGTAATTGTTCTGGCCTCACCATTCATTGAGTGGCATTCGGGCCTACCATATAACGTTGAAGGAGGAAAGTGTTTCACTTGTGCATGGCACAGATCGACCACGTCCTCTCCTTGAACAGGAGCTTCACCAACATCACCAACACTAGCAGCACCACAACCATGTCCCTTATTTGACGCTCTCCTCATTCTGGATGAAAATGTACTATTTAGCAAAAATTTATATTATTTTTTATAACACTAATCTGTCCCTCACACCAGCAGCAGGATCCTCTCCCTACACTAGTATGAGATGATTTTATAATGCTAATCTGTCCCTCACACCAGCAGCAGGAACCTCTCCCTACACCAGTATGGGAATTTTGGAGACTTGGTTCAACAGCTCTCATGATTGGCTGGCTACCATTCAGGGGTATTCCCTGTATCACAGGGATGGGGAGGGCAAAAAAGGGGGAGGGGTATGCCTGTATATAAAAAATGACATACAAATTAATGTGAGAGATGACATTACTAGTGGTTCTGGGGAGGAGGTTGAATCCTTATGGGTAGAGTTACAAAGGGAAGATACCAAGGGGAAAGTTATACTAGGAATATGCTATAGACCCCCTAATCAGAGGGAGGAGGGGGAGGCGGACCTCCTATCACAATTTGGAATAGCGGCTAGGATGGGAAGTGTTATTATAATGGGGGATTTTAATTATCCAGATATTGACTGGGCGGAAGGTACTGCACGTTCAGCTAAGGCACGCCATTTCTTAAATGTCCTGCAGGACAATTTCATGGGTCAGATGGTAAATGTACCAACAAGAAAAAGGCATTATTGGACCTTCTGATTACTAACAACACAGACATGATCACAGACGTTAAAGTAAGGGGCAATCTAGGAAATAGCGATCACAGGTCAATCAGTTTTACTATAAATTACACATCTAGGAAACCTAAGGGGAATACAAAGACACTGAATTTTAAAAGAGCCAACTTCCATAAACTACGCTCATTGCTGGAAGATGTTAACTGGGATAAAATTCAAGGAACAATGAATACGGAGGAAAAATGGGAGTGCTTCAAGAACACACTAAACAAAGGTATTAGCCAGTGTATCCCAACAGGAAATACATTTAAAACAGCCAAGCAAAGACCAGGATGGCTTAATGTCGACATAAAGACACACATAAAAGCAAAAAAGAAGGCCTTCGAAAAATACAAGGCAGAGGGGTCTCAGTCAGATTTTCATATCTATAAAACATGCAATAAGGAATGCAAAGTTGCAATCAGAGCAGCTAAGATAGAACATGAAAGACACATCGCTGAGGAGAGTAAAAAGAATCCCAAGAAATTTTTTAAGTATATAAATGGTAAGAGAGGGGGGTCAGATCATATTGGCCCCATAAAGAATGATGAAGGTAATCTGGTTACAAATGATAGAGAAATGGCAAAGGTGTTAAACTCATTTTTCTCCTCAGTGTTCACAAAGGAAATGGGTGGCTCAATTATGCAGAACCACAATGCTGGCCCTCAAGACACGTCACAGGAAGCACCCTCATGGCTGACTGAGGATAAAATAAGGAATAGGCTTGAAAACTGAACGCTAATATGTCACCGGGCCCAGATGGCTTGCACCCGAGGGTCCTTAGGGAACTTAGCCAATTCCTGCCAGACCTTTGTACCTAATCTTTAAGAGCAGTTTTCTGACTGGTATGATACCAGCTGATTGGAGGAAAGCCAATGTGGTGCCAATATATAAAAAAGGACCAAGACATTTCCCCGGGAACTACAGACCAGATAGCTTAACATCAATAATTTGCAAGCTCTTGGAGGGAATAATAACGGATTATACTATTGTAACGAGAACAGTATCATTAGCAGTAATCAACATGGTTTCATGAAAAATCTTTCTTGCCAAATCAGTCTATTAACCTTCTATGAGTAGGTGATCGGCCATCTAGATAAAGGAAGGCCTGTAGATGTGGTGTACCTGGATTTTGCAAAAGCATTTGATACAGTTCCCCATAAACGTTTACTGTACAAACTAAGGTCCCTTAACATGGATCAAAGGGTGAATACATGGATTGAAAACTGGCTACAGGGGCGAGTCCAGAGGGTGGTGATAAATGGGGAATAGTCAGAATGGTCTGGTGTAGAAAGTGGGGTTCCCCAGGGTTCTGTCCTGGGACCAATCCTATTCAATTTATTCATAAATGATTTGGAGGATGGGGTGAATAGCTCAATCTCAATATTTGCGGATGATACCAAGCTAAGCAGGGCAATAAATTCTCCACAGGATGTGGAAACCCTGCAAGAAGATCTGAATAAATTAAAGGGGTGGGCAGACAGGTGGCAGATGAGATTTAACGTAGAAAAATGTAAGATAACGCATTTGGGTACCAAGAACATAAACGCAAACTACTCACTGGGGGAGAGCCTCTGGGGGAATCTAGGATGGAAAAAGACCTAGAGGAGCTAGTAGAGAACAGGCTCAGCAATGGCATGCAATGCCAAGCTGCTGCAAGCAAAGCTAACAAAGTGTTGGCATGCATCAAGAAAGGGATTAACTTCAGGGATAAATCAATAATTCTCCCACTATACAAGTCCCTGGTGAGGCCGCACCTGGAGTATGCTGTCCAGTTCTGGGCACCAGTCCTCAGGAAGGTATTGTCCTGGTATTGGAAAGGGTTCAGAGAAGGGCAACAAAGCTAATTAAGGGATTAGAGGACCTTGGGTATGAGGAAAGATTACAAGCACTGAACTTATTCTCTCTGGAGAAAAGACGCTTGAGAGGGGATATGATTTCAATGTACAAATACTGTACTGGTGACCCCACTATAGGGACAAAACTATTCAGCGGCAGGGAAAACATGAAGACATGCGGCCATTCACTGAGAATGGAAGAAAGGCGGATTAACCTTAAGGTGCGTAAAGGTTTCTTTACGGTAAGAGCAGTGAGAATGTGGAATTCTCTTCCAAAAACAGTGGTTTCTGCTGGTAGTATAGATAATTTCAAAAAACTATTAGATGCACACCCACAACATTGGGGGATATACAATGTAATACTGACATAAAAACACACACATGGGTTGGACTTGATGGACTTGTGTCTTTTTCCAACCTCACTGACTATGTAACTATGTAACTTTGTAACTATGATTTTATAACGCTAATCTGTCCCTCACACCAACAGCAGGAACCTCTCCCTACACCAGTATGCGATGATTTTATAATGCTAACCTGTCCCTCACACCAGCAGCAGGAACATCTCCTACACCAGTATGAGATGATTTTTTAAAGCTAATCTGTCCCTCACACCAGCAGCAGGAATCTCTCCCTACACCAGTATGAGATGATTTTATAACTCTAATCTGTCCCTCACACCAGCAGCAGGAACCTCTCCCTACACCATATTGAGATGATTTTATAACGCTAATCTGTCCCTCACACCAGCAGCAGGAACCTCTCCCTACACCAGTAGGAGATGATTTTATAACGCTAATCTGTTCCTCACACCAGCAGCAGGAACCTCTCCCTACACCAGTATGAGATGATTTTATAACGCTAATCTATCCCTCATGCCAGCAGCAGGAACCTCTCCCTACACCAGTATGAGATGATTTTATAACGCTAATCTATCCCTCACACCAGCAGCAGGAACCTCTCCCTACACCAGTATGCGATGATTTTATAACGCTAATCTGTCCCTCACACCAGCAGCAGGAACCTCTCCCTATACTAGTATGAGATGATTTTTTAATACTAATCTATCCCTCACACCAGAAGCAGGAACCTCTCCCTATACTAGTATGAGATGATTTTATAACGCTAATCTGTCCCTCACACCAGCAGCAGGAACCTCTCCCTACACCAGTATGAGATGATTTTATAATGCTAATTTTTTCACTTGTGGGTAAAATAACTATTTATTACTTGGAGTGAAACAATTTAAAGCAATGAATTTGCTATAGATCTAGGTGAACACGAGGTGAATTGATGCCACTCAATGGAATGCAGATGAAACTTTACCACTCAATGAAATGCAGATGAACAGTACCATTCAATGAACAATTTAACTCAGTATACAGCCACTATAATAAATAGCAACTATTTATTTAAATCCTACAGCTCTTATTCTGAGAGTTCTTAGGGGATGCAATAATACCAAGAAAACAGCCCTAAGTATAATGAAGTGGGGGAGAGGTTTAGAGTTCTTGCGGTTGTAGCAATCCTGTCTTGCAAAGTTCAGTAAATCTTCTGCCGGCTGTATGTGATTGGAAGTTAGGTACCTGAAAACACTGTGTCCTTCTAATCTTTGGCATAGGCACAAAAGAGATTAAACTTCACTGAATCAAACAACCTTCTCAGTGATCTCTGGCTCTTTAAGAGCAAACTGGTAACTAACAGCAATCCAATGTATCTAGTAACTGTAATCCAGGATGCAGTTCTGATAGTCTTTAAGAAAACTGCAAAGACATTATAAGTACTCTTATGGGTGGGCCTAGCCCCACTCACCAAACCAAGGGGGTGACTGCAGATGAACGGTCCGGCTGTTCAGATGGTGATGATGTCGCTGGAACTACTGGTACACACTTGCTCTTTGTTCCTGGAAAAAACAGCCTCCACTGTACTCCTTACAGCTCTCGATCAAGGCGGCTATTGCTGTGACTGCTGTGGCACTGGAACAGACTCAGATGAGAATAGGCTGGTTCCGCTGATCACCCTCCAGAACGCTGTAGCACCGCAGCTCACTGGGTCACTGCTCACTGGGTCAGCCTGCTGGAATCACTGCGTGTAGGCCGCAGGCCGCAATCCTGCTCCAAGGGCACACAGGGTCCGCTCGATCAGGTCGTCCAAAGAGACTGCGCCAAGCTCCTCCCCCCACTTAATTAAGTTCTCCCACAAGGCACTATTTCTCCCAGGAACCCTCACTGCAGCACAGCCCGCTGGGAAATGGAGTCCTTCCATATCAGAGTCTGTAGATTCACTCTTCAGACAGACCAGGTCCTGTTCAGCAGGTTAACACTAGAGGGAATCCTCCATAATATTCCAAGGGCACAATTGTCTCTATGCCAGAGGACCATTGCTGGACTCCTGGCTATATAAATGAAGGTGAGAAAGTAAAAAACCTGACTGCAGCACTCACTGATATTCGCTCATACTGCAAATATCAAAAGACAACTGAAATAAATAGTGTTGGGCTGTCGGGAAAACTTCTAATTCAATATGTAAAGTGTATAACAAACAAATTAACTAATTAACCACTTGCCGACCACCGGACGTCTATAGACGTCCTTGTCTTTGAGTGGGGATATCTGAATGATGCCGGCACCTACCAGCATCATTCAGGTATCATTTTTTTCCGCCGGCGATTCCCTGCACCATAAGAACGATCATAGCGGCAGTTCAGCCGCTTGATCGTTCTTATCGGCAGCGGGAGGGGATGCCCCCCCCCTCCCGCCGCCCTCCGGTGCTTCTCCCGGGCCGCTCGTGCCATCGGCGGCCCGGAGAACAGATCCGTCACCGGCGGATGCTGAGCGTAGTGATGACTGATGACCAGATGGTCACCAGTCATCTCTATGTGCCTCGGAGGCCCGGGCGCGACGTATGACGTCACGTCCGGGTCACGTGATGTAAACAATGCCGTGAACTCGGCGGAAAAGACCGAGATCGCTCATTTTTTTTTTCAGATCTCGGTCT
>BLSH010055411.1:990500-1005503 GCA_018402905.1 Glandirana rugosa | reverse complement strand
GTTACCCTTATCTAAATACCTTAAAAAGTCCCGTAAAAATAATAAATAATAAGTAAAAAAAATGATCATTGCCGCCACTAGTCGCTAAAAATCGCCCTGACGCTGTAACGACACCTGTCTAGCCTGTGAAAACTGTGAAAAAAACCTGGCAACTGTAAATATGTCGCTAGTCACGAAATTTTTATGTGACTAATGACATATTTACAGGGACCGTCCCTTCCCCAATTGTAATCCCCGCTAGTTTCTCAATTTACACAAGGGAGACACCTAATAAATAATAAAAATGCCCTGAAAAATTCCATAAATCTATTCCCATTGTTTGTAGGCGAGACTTTTGCTCAAACCAATCAATATACACCTATTGCGATTTTTTTTTTTTACCAAAAATATGTAGAAGAATATATATCGGCCTAAACTGATGAATACATTTGTTTTTTTGGGGGGGATATTTATTACAGCAAAAAGTAAAAAATATTGTTTGTTTTTTTCAAAATTGGGGCTTTTTTTATATAGCGCAAAAAATAAAAACTGCAGAGATGATCAAATATCACCAAAAGAAAGCTCTATTTGTGGTGGGACATCAATTTAGTTTGGGTACAACGTCGCACGACTGCGCAATTGTCAGAGACAAAATGTTATATTTCTGGTAATCTGTTGAGTTACTATTGTGTTTCAGAGTTTGTTTTCGGCTTGTGGGGTCAGGAGTTGAAGGGAGTAGTCTGACATAAAAAAGGCCATTCTCCTTCCCTTTTTCTTACCTGCAGTCATAGGTTCTACCAAAGTTACCAGCTGCTACTATTCATCCTATTGAAATTCTATGTGCATTGTATACCTCATTATGTGTGTTGAGAGTAAGAGTTTATTACTAAAAGTATAGTTGCCTAAGCCACAAGTGTGTGCAGCTTATTCATTCACTGTGTTCATTCGGAAAGGGAAGTGGCCAGTAAATGACATATTTACAGGCCCTTTCCCCCACTCATTCTAAAACACCCCCCTGTGGGTGCCCGCAGCAGCATCTGGTGGGAGAGAAGAGGAAGGAAGTCGACAGTGCTGCAGGCGGGGGAGCCAGGACAGTAGGGGGAATCTGCGCTGCCCAGGCACACCTGGCACACCCAGTGTGCACGCCTATGGCCTAAGCCAATTTTGTTCTGTCTGTTTGCAGAACTTTAAGAAAAAATATTTGATTACTTTAATGCAGTCTGGTGTCTGTGTAATTGCATTGTTTTATTGAAATATGTCAGAACTCAGGGTGTCAGAGGTGTCGGGAGCTTTGCAAAGTCAGGGCAACGTTTGGGGTGAGTCATCTTCAAGCGGTCCTCACGGGGGTGGCGCTACACTTTCCCCAGATATTTTGGTCCATAGTGACATGATAGCATCACGCAGTTGCTGCAGATTTGTCGGCTGCACATCCATGATGCAAACCTGTTCCACCACATCCCAAAGGTGCTCTATTGCCTTGAGATCTGGTGACTGTGGAGGCCATTAGAGTATAGTGAAGTCATTGTCATGAAACCAGTGGTGAGATGATTTGAGCTTTGTGGCATGGTGCATTATCCTTATGGAAGGAGACATCAGAAGATGGGGACACTGTAGTCATAAAGGGATGGACAGGTAGGCCGTGGTATTTAAACAATGCTCAGTTGGTACCAAGGGGCCCAAAGTGTGCCAAGAAAGTTTCCCCCATACCATTACAATACCACCACCAGCCTGAACTGTTGCTGCAAGTAGGATGGATCCATGCTTTCATGTTGTGTACACTAAATTCTGACCCTACCATCTGAATGCCGCTGCTGAAATTGAGACTCATCAGGCCAGTCAACATTTTTCCAATCTTCTATTGTCCAATTTTGGTGATCCTGTGCAAATTGTAGCCTCAGTTTCCTCTTCTTAGCTGACAAGAGTGGACCCGGTGTGGGCTTCTGTTGCTGTAGCCTATCTGCTTCAAGGTTCGATGTGTTGTGCATTCAGAGATGGCATTCTACATACCATGGTTGTAGTGAGTGTTTTTTTAGAATCACTGTTGTCTTTCTAGCATCTCGAACCAGTCTGTCTATTCTCCTCTGACCTCCAACATCAACACGGCATTTTCATCTGGATATTTTTTCTTTCTCAGGCCATTGACTGTAACCCCTAGAGATGGTTGTGCATGAAAATCCCAGTAGGTTAGCAATTTTTGAAATAATCAGACCAGCCCATCTGGCACCAACACCCATGCCACATTCAAAGTCACTTGAATCCTCTTTCTTCCCCATTCTGAAGCTCGATTTGAACTTCAGCAAGTCGTCTACACCATGTCTAGATGCCCAAATGCATTGAGTTGCTGCCATGTGATTGACTGATTAGCCATTTGTGTTACCAAGCAATTGAACAGATGTACCCAATAAAGTGGCTGGTGAGTGTATATAAGCTTGCTTGACATCCTTTTCTAAACCCATGGGCAATATTATTGAGGTTGTCTACAACCTATCCCCCTTTAACAGTCTCCACTTTTCTAAGAAGACTCCACAAGATTCTGGAGCTTGTCTGTTGGAATTTGTGCCCGCTTAGAGGAAAGAGTATTTCTGAGGTCAGATACCGATGTTGGATGAGAAGACTTCTTATCTCAAACAAAAACCCACTAAGAAAATGGGGGAAAGAACGAGGGTTTTTTTTTTCTTTGCTTTTAAATTATTAATTTTGCTGCAAAATAAATTTTGTGGTAATCACTCTGCTCATTATTAACCTCTAGGAAACCCATGCAGGCAAAGGGAGAACATGAAGACGGTGTCCAAAGTAGGGACTGAGAACAGAACCCTATTGTGACAGGGCACATATGCAGCCCACTTAACCACCATTGTGCTGCAACACAACAAGGCTCTAGAAAAAAATCCTTTGCTGGAATCACGTATTATTAGAAGTAGATCCTCTACCTGTTTTTTTATATCACTGCCCGTGTTCCATTGGGGATATGCAGTATCTCACAAAAGTGAGTACACCCCTCACATTTTTGTAAATATTTTATTCTATCTTTTCATGTGACAACACTGAAGAAATGCCACTTTGCTACAATGTAAAGTAGTGAGTGCACAGCTTGTATAACAGTGTAAATTTGCTGTCCCCTCAAAATAACAACACACAGCCATTAATGTCTAAACCACTGGCAACAAAAGTGAGTACACCCCTAAGTTAAAATGTCCAAATTGGGCCCAAAATGTCAATATTTTGTGTGGCCACCATTATTTTCCAGCACTGCCTTAACCCTCTTGGGCACGGAGTTCACCAGAGCTTCACAGGTTGCCACTGGAGTGCTCTTCCGCTCTTCCATGACGACATTGCGGAGCTGATGGATGTTAAAGAACTTGCATTCCTCCACCTTCCATTTGAAGATGCCCCACAGATGCTCAATAGGGTTTAGGTCTGGAGACATGCTTGGCCAGTCCATCACCTTTACCCTCAGCTTCTTTAGCAAGGCAGTGGTCGTCTTGGAGGTGTGTTTGGGGTCGTTATCATGTTGGAATACTGCCCTGCGGCCCAGTCTCCAAAGGGAGGGGATCATGCTCTACTTCAGTATGTCACAGTACATGTTGGCATTCATGGTTCCCTCAATGAACTGTAGCTCCCCAGTGATGTCAGCACTGATGCAGCCCCAGACCATGACATTCTCACCATCATGCTTGACTGTAGGCAAGACACACTTGTCTTTGTACTCCTCACCTGGTTGCCGCCACACACGCTTGACACCATCTGAACAAAATAAGTTTATCTTGATCTCATCAGACCACAGGAGATGGTTCCAGTAATCCATGTCCTTAGTCTGCTTGTCTTCAGCAAATTGTTTGTGGGCTTTCTTCTACATCATCTTTAGAAGAGGCTTCCTTCTGGGATGACAGTCATGCAGACCAATTTGATGCAGTGTGCAGTGTATGGTCTGAGCACTGACAGGCTGTTTGGTCTTGGCCACCGTGCTGCAGCTCAGTTTCAGGGTCTCCGCAATCTTCTTATAGCCTAAGCCATCTTTATGTAGAGCAACAATTATTGTTTTCAGATTCTCAGAGAGTTTTTAGCCATGAAGTGCCATGTTTAACTTCCAGTGACCAGTATGAGAAAGTGAGAGCTATAACACCAAATTTAACACACCTGCTCCCCATTCACACCTGAGACCTTGTAACACTAATGAGTCACATGACACCGGGGAGGAGAAATGGCTAATTGGGCCCAATTTGGATATTTTCCCTTACGGGTGTACTCACTTTTGTTGCCATCGGTTTAGACATTAATGGTGGTGTGTTGAGTTATTTTGAGGGGACAGTAAATTTACACTGTTATTCAAGCTATACACTCACTACTTTACATTGTAGCAAAGTGTCATTTCTTCAGTGTTGTCACATGAAAAAAATATTTACAAAAATGTGAGGGGTGTACTCACTTTTGTGAGATACTGTAACCTCATTTATGCCATAGTATGATCCAAAAGAACACCCATCGCTCCAAATGCCATTGCTCCCCCCAGTTGTAGGTACACTGGGTGCCAGCCGTGGGAACTCATTCTTATTCCATGTAGGCGGCATACAGGAAACAGAGAAGTGCACACCAATGACATCTCCTGGAGACATCTGTGCCAAAAGCTGATGTGCTTTTAGACATTCTTTCCACGTCCCTGTCTACAGTCCTTATGGACCTGTTAGTTTGTGACAGAGAATGTGCCATCATGTAATTGATATTATAATATGATTGCCTTAATTATTGTAATGTCACAATAACCAGTGTCTCTATGTTCTGCCAGCAATGAACACTTGGCACAATTAGCAGCATGTGATGCACTAGCTGTGACCTTGAGCTCTCAATACATTCATGCAGGGATACATGCATGGGGTCTTGAGTGTCCTGGTAAAGGAAAATGTTGCTGTAGACACAAAATACAAGCAAATTTTCGGCACTATTCCTTCGGAGTACAGTAATACCCATACGGCAATCAAATGACCACTTAGTACTTCTTAGAGTCTCAGCCTTATGGCTTGTATGAAAAGCAAGTAACCCTTCCTGTGAGATCTTTGGGACAGGTAGTGAAAGGAAATTTTCTGAATGAAGAGAAAGATAGCATGCCTTTAAGTAGGTGCAGTTAGCTAGTCTGCCACAAGGTGGTTGTGTCCAAAGATAGTGTATATTAGGGAATTATGTAAGTGGGTGTAAGGCCCCCCTTTGGACAAGGCCTTTCTGTAGCGGGTGATGGATGTAGTCATTGCCCATTTAAAAGATAGGATGATCCCTAATCATTCAGGGTACGGGAGCCAGGCACCTCACACTTATGTGGGTGCAGTCAACTGCAGTCAACAGACTACACTTTGGAACCTGCCAACAAAGCTGGATCCCACCTAGAGGGACGTGACCGGATGTGAAGGCAGCAGCATCGCATCTCCCGGAGCTCCGTGCTGATCTGATAAATCATCCGCTTTACAGGGCTTCTTTGCGGCTGCACTCCCCTCAATTGCTGGGGGACGGTGTCCGGAGATCTTGGCCATGCCATCCGCGATCAATAAAGCCGCTAAGACAGCACAGGAGGAGCCGCGCCAGACCCGTTCGGTCCAGGGCCTAGGCCAGGGTCCCGCCTCTGCCATCTTGCCTGCAGAGAAGAAGGGGAATCGATGGAGTCTGCCATTCCGGTGGTGTCACGCAGCCCGGGCGCCTCCTCTGCCCCGGATAGATCATCGCCGGGGTCCCCTGAGCTGGAATCACCACAAGAATCCATCACCAGACCGATACTTGAGGCCATCAACGCCAGCAGCGCCGCGGTCATGGTCCGCATAGACCACCTAGCCACAGAATGCAATCTCATCCGCCATGACATGGATAAGATCAGGGGCAGGCTCACCACGGCGGAGGAACGTATCTCAGATGTGGAGGACGCTTCTCATTCCCACAGGGCCCAGCTAGCTGAACTGCAAGACCTGGTCAAATCTTTGCAAAGAAGAGCTGAGGACGAAGAGGACAGACAGCGAAGGAACAATGTAATGGTTGTGGGCTGGTCTGAGGGGGATAATCCTGCCCTATTTGCTGAACGATTTTTTAAACAGCTTCTGACACTGGGGGAATTACCCCCCACCTATGTGGTGGAGCGGACCCATCGGGTACCTACTGGCCCCCGCTCTCCTGGTGCCTATCCTCGGCCATTGCAGGTGCGGTTCCTGAACTACAGGGACAGGGACCGCATTCTTGCGGAATCCAGGAAACAACAGCTTCTTAAATATGAAAATGCCCAGGTCATGCTGTTCCCCAATTTCTCGGCTGAGACCCAACGCAGACGCCGATCCTTTAATGATGTCAGGAAGCGCCTGAGGGAAAAAGCCATTCAGTATAGCATGTTATACCCGAGCAAGCTCCGCGTGCCATATAAGGGCACTGTCAAATTCTTTGAAACCCCTCAGGAGGCTTGCGACTGGCTAGATGGGCTCCCATAACTTTGCACTACCCTCCCCAAGGAAATGAAAGGGGGCCCTGGCGGTCACCTGCATTGTTGTTATGTTGCACCTGTTGTGCCTACATGTCTTCATGTATGTCTGATATTGCATCCTGACTGCTGCAAGATGGTTTGGGGCCAAGGGGGTGGGTGCTGGTTTGAGTTACAATGTTCACTGGTGGGCACCGTCACCCTGGCCAAGAGTTTTGCATCCTGAACTAACTAGTGTTTGCCCTATTCTTCCTGGGTTACGGAGCTGGAAGGAATTTCCCAGGACAAGAGTTCTTTCGTCTGAATAGTTGGGACATTTGGTCCCACCTCTAGGAGAATAACAGTTGGGCTGGGTTTTCTTTTTGTTTCTCAGCAGGGATAAGGCCATATACCAGTTTCTGTTTGATTGACTGGTTCGGTATAATGGCAGGGGAAGTTACAATCTGCTTGGTGGACTGGTTTCTACACATTGTTGCCTCTGGGGGTGGGTCGGGGGTTTGCCCAGGCGCTGGGGGAGCCCCCCTTGGGCGCCAGTGGTTCATGGGGCTCTTTCGGAGTCTATGGTATATTAACTCTTGGTGGGACAATGGCTGAATACATAAGGTTTCTCTCCTGGAACGTCAGGGGGCTTGGAGACAAATATAAGCGGGCCTCTGTTTTTCACTGCCTTAAACAATACAAACCTCATGTAATCCTACTCCAAGAGACTCATCTGGATGGGGGCAGGGTGCTGTCCTTGCGTCGGCCATGGATTCAGCGGGGGTTTCACTCCACGTACTCCTTCTATACTAGGGGTACCTCGATCCTGGTCAGCAAGGCGGTACCGTGTAACATCCACCAGGTGATTACTGACCCGGGGGCAGGTATGTGGCCCTGGTTTTAGATATATGCTATAAGAAAATGCTTTTGGTTAATGTTTATGTGCCTCCACCTTCTAAAATGCAATTCATGTATGATCTCTGGACTAAGTTGGCACTCTACCTGCAGCTCCCTCTACTTGTCATGAGAGATAATGCGATCCTAGACGGGAGGGATACGTTCAACCCGGCTAGAGAATGCTCCCAGGATTTGGGCTCATGGGCATCTGTGGTGGGTCTGACCGAGCTCTGGAGATGGAAGCATCCACTGGACAGGTGTTATTTTCACCTGTCAGCTGCTCACCGCTCCGCAGCACGGATAGACTTAACGTTTGGTAAAGCAGCGTTGGTCCCCTGGGTGCATGGGGTGGATTATTTAGCTGGTGGTGTCTCCGATCACTCCCCTCTGGCTCTCACCCTGATTCTTGGGGGGATGGGGGGGAGGGGTTGGAAGATATCCCCGGGTTGGCTGCAAAATGATCAGATTCAGTCACATATCCAGAAAGCTACCTCTTCTTATTGGGAGCTAAATGCCGGCTCGGCCGATGCTGGGACGCTCTGGGATGCATACAAAGCGGTGCTTAGAGGGGAATGCATATCCACGGTTAAGGAGGCATGGAGGGAGCATGGAGCTGAACTTAGGCTACTGCAGGATGAGGAGGGAGAGTGTGCGGGGAGGTTCGCGGATTTCCCCACGGAGGCTAATTATGTGTCATTGTTACAGGCCCGGCGGGGCCTCTCCCTGCATTACTCGAATCTAGCGCACACGGAAGCCGGCCACAGGGCTGTGTCGCTATTCGTGGAAGGGGACAAAAATGGCAAGCTGCTTGCTATGTTGGTAGCTGACTTCAGACCCATCTCATGTATACCGGTTATCAGACAAGTGGGGGGGGATCTGGTGACTGAACCCTCAGCCATTCTAAAAGAATTCGAACGATTCTACTCTACGCTCTATGCTCCCATCCCTCGCTATGAAGAGCCAGCTCTAGACTCAAGATTGGCCAATCTAGACATTCCCACACTGACAGATTAGGACAGGGAGCTGCTAGATGCTCCCATCACGACCAAGGAGATAGAGGCAGCCATCTTCTCCTTCCCTCCTAACAAGGCCCCTGGTCCAGACGGATTCCCGATGGACCTTTACAAGACTCACATTGACCTACTGGCACCTAGACTAACTAAGCTCTTTGCAGACTGTTCCGAGAGCAGCTCCCTTCCTGCCTCTATGTTGGATGCATATATGGTGCTACTCCTGAAACAAGGAAAAGACCCTTTGGATTGCTCCTCATACCACCCCATCGCGCTTCTCAATACGGACTTTAAGATTCTGACGAAGGTCCTGTCTACCAGGGTGGCTAAGGTTATCTCCACGCTGGTGGACCCGGACCAGACCGGGTTTATGCCTGGTAAGTCCATGGACACCAACCTGCGTAGACGTTTTACCCATCTCCAACTGCCGGCTGGGGAGGCGCCGTCACGCATATTGGTCTCCATTGACATAGAAATAGCATTCGATTCAGTTGACTGGCAATACATGGGCAAAGTTCTGGAGCGCATGGGGTTTGGTCTGGGCTTCTGAAAGTGGGTGAATCTGTTGTATAGTAAACCCCGAACGGCTATCCAAATGGGCAATGCTGTCTCCTCTTTTTTTGAAATAGGTAGAGGTACGAGGCAGGGATGTCCTCTGTCCCCTTTCTTATTTGCCCTCATGGTGGAACCGATAGCGATTGCTCTTAGGTCCTCCCCGGACATACGGGCTGTCAAGGTTGGTAATCTGAGGGAATGTCTAGCGCTATATGCAGATGACTTGTTACTGTTTCTTGGGGACCCAAAGGAGTCCCTGAGGGCAGCGCTCAACATATTGAATGACTTCACCACGTACTCCGGGCTAAAAGTTAACTGGGGCAAGTCGTCCATACTCCCAATAGATACCACAGCACAGTTGGGGGCGGATCCCGACCTGCCACTCAGGTGGGTCTCCTCGTTTACATATATGGGCATAAGTGCAAAAGTGACGGCAAACGTCAAAGATTACTTTCAACTGAACCTGGCTCCCCTGTTGCCTCTCCTCAAACATAAACTGCAGGCCTGGCAAAAATTACCTCTCTCCTTGATAGGGCGGGTGAACCTCCTTAAAATGAAGCTACTACCAGTGATCCTTTATTTCCTCAGGCACGCGCCAGTGCGGGTTCCTTTGTCATTCTTTAAGCAGCTGGAGGGCATCACTGGTTCGTTTCTCTCTGGGCCCCCTCTCCGCCCCGGATTGGTATCAAGGTTCTGCAGGAACCGGTGGATAAGGGAGGTCTGGCTTTGCCGGACTGGAGAAAATACTACATAGCGGGCCAAATGGTCTTTGTACATAGATGGCTGGTAATGGATGAGGGGGACTCAGCTACGGTTCTGGAGGCGGCCCATTTGGGCTCCTATAAGTCCCTGAGGATGGCCATATTTAGGGGAACGCGGGCTGTCCTCCCCCTTACCCAATCTATGAAAGCCACGATTAGCGCTTGGGAGGATGCACTCCGACTGGCGTGTCCTAGCTACCTGGGCGTGTCCCCCTCGGCACCATTGTGGTTGAACCTGAAACTCCTCCACTTTCTGACCTTTCCAGACCCTGAGGTGTGGGCCATGAGGGGAATCAGACGGTTGCGGGACATTACTAACTTGGGCGAGCTGCAGACATTTGATCACTTGAGAAGCAGGCACGAGCTGCCCAACTCCTACTTTTTCAGGTATTTGCAGTTCAGGCATGCTTTTCAGAGCCAATTCAAAGTCCAGAGAGTGGAATCCACACCCTCACGTTTGGAGTCTTTACTCCAAGAAGAGGATATGTCCAAAGTGTTGTCGGTGTCTTACAAAGAACTATTCAAAACTATGCCCAAAGCGGTCACTAGGTGTCGACAGAGATGGGAGAGCGAGGTGCCAGACATACAGGGGGTGGACTGGGACGACCTGTGGGACCAACCCTTCAAACACTTAGTATCAGCTAAAGATAGGCTCATCCAGTTCAAGTTCCTTCACCGTATCTACTTCACTCTGGCTAGGCTGGCTGCCATCTATCCCTCGGTCTCCCCGGAATGCTGGAGATGCTCCCATAGCCCGGCTGCGGCCCATCACACATTTTGGGACTGCAGGCAGATCCAGGCATTCTGGAAAGAGATCACGGGATTTATTGCAGATATTTTAATGGTACCCATCCCTTTGACCATCCGGGTATGCCTGCTGCGGCTGGTGGAGGAGGTGGTCCCATCCAGGGCACATAGAATGCTACTTACCATTTTACTGTTTTATGGGAAAAAGCTCATTCTGCTCTCTTGGAAAAAGCCTGCTGCACCGAGACTTCTGCAGTGGAAGCAGCTGGTCAATAAAATGTTGCCGTATTACAAAGCCGCTTATCAGGCTAGGGGGTGTGAGAGGAAATTCAACAAGGTATGGAGGGCGTGGTGTGAGTCTACAGTATCGACTGGGTGATGGCTGAGAGGGAGTCCATCTAAATGGTCACTAGAGGTATTGTTAATCCTGGTGGAGAATCCTTTTGGGTTGGGGGGCAGGTGATCCTGGAGGGTCGAGGGGAGGCTGGTCCCATCTGATGTACGCACACCCCGCGGACCACCCATGAACTGAGGCACAAAGACTCCTGCTTGATCCTCAATTGGGGAACCAAGGAAGCCAAGCAGTGGGGGGGGGGGAGGGGTTGGGATGGAATGTTTACATTTGTATGTAATGTCTCGGATAGTTAGTAGACTATGTCTAGTTAGTTTTGGGCCATGTGTGGCCTTGGGAGTCAAGATCGCTCCCTTGCTGTTGTTTGTACTTGCATATCTATAAAACCAATAAAAAGAAGTTTTCAAAAGCTGGATCCCACCTAGATGGCTACACTTAATACACTGGGCTTCATATTGAAACACTAGACACCAGTCCCAACTCTATATTGTTCATTGGTCATCCTTTCTTACTAAAATGGCCACCTAACCTGAGTGTTCTGAAGATGCATGAAAGTAAAAGGCCTTCAGCCTTTAGAACCACTTTAATTATGTTGCATGGCAGGGTGTACCCACATTTTTAGGATCTGTTTCCTTTATGCATATTCTATTTATTTTCATTAAGGTTCCAACATCAAAGTGCAGTTCTAGCTGTTCTCCAGGATTTATGAAGGTGGCCATTCCTGGAAAGCCCATCTGCTGTTTCCATTGTCCACCATGTCCTCAGGGACAAATCTCCAATGAAACAGGTGCTTGATAAGATTATGTTTGATTATGTTAGGTTTCTACACACAAATTGTGCTTTTCTCAATACTGACACTAGCTTTCTTCTCTAGATGCTGTCAATTGCCTCCCTTGTCCCTGGGATATGTGGCCCAATCTCCAACAAGATGCATGTTTGCCGAGGCCCATTGAGTTCCTCTCCTACAGTGAAGCACTTGGCATTAACTTGGCTACCGTTGCCATATTCTCCTCTGTTGTCCCACTTGGAATTTTGGGATTGTTCATCCGTTATAGGACCACACCAATAGTGCGAGCTAACAACTGGTCTTTAAGCTGTCTTCTACTCATATCTTTATGCCTCTGCTTCCTTTGCTCATTGGCATTTATTGGATACCCGCAACTAGATAAGTGCCTTCTCCGCCAGGTTACATTTGGTTTGGCCTTTTCATTGTGTATCTCTTGTGTTCTTGCCAAAACTATTACAGTCGTCATTGCCTTCAAAGCCACCAAGCCAGGAAGTCAGTTAAGAAAGTTTACTGGTGTACGAGTATCCTACTCACTCATTGTCCTTTGTTTACTAATCCAAGTATCCATCTGTGTGACTTGGCTTTCTTCTTCACCTCCTTTTCCAGAGTTTGACTCTAACACTCAGTCAGAGGTGATTATTTTGAGCTGCAATGAAGGTTCTCCTACAGCATTCTGGTTCATGTTAGGATATCTTGGTCTCCTAGCCACCATCAGTTTTATTGTTGCGTTCTTGGCAAGAAGATTACCTGACAGCTTCAATGAGGCAAAGTATATTACCTTTAGCATGTTGGCTTTCCTCAGTGTTTGGATATCCTACATTCCAGCCTCTCTCAGCTCACGAGGGAAGTATACTGTGGCCACAGAGATCTTTGCCATCTTATCTTCTAGCTGGGCTCTTGTGGTTTGTATTTTCCTGCCAAAATGTTTCATCATATTGTTTCGACCAAATATGAACTCTAAAGGACAATTGATGAAGAAAAACTGTGGCTGAAAAAAATGTAGACATCTATCTTATGTGGGACTACAGCTAATCATAGAACTGTTAAGTTGTAAGCGTTTTAGGAAAGTATTTTTGTAGATTCATAACTTTCTTCGTTCTGAATGAATTGCTGTTTGTTTCACCATGTTCCTTCTCTTACGGATTTCTGAATGGGAAGGTCTGCCTTCATTGCAACAACCTAAGCAGTCTCTGTGTTGTAATGGAATAACCTGCAGTGTTTGCATCCCTCTAGAAGTGGATGAGTCTTGTAGAGTAGCTCACCAAATAAGACTCTTATTGCAGGGGATACTTGAAAATTGTGCTTGTATCAAATTAGGGTAGACTTCTGTGAAAAGCAGGAAGCCAATTACACAAGCAGAGTATGAGATTTTGGCAGATGTATGGAATAGTGATATGCATGAAAACATTTGTTTTTTATATATATATATTTATATATATATTTTTTTTTTTTTTTTTTTTTGATAGGTATTATAGCAAAAAGTTAAAAATATAGTTTTTTTTCAAAATTATCACTTTCTGTTTGTTTATAGCGCAAAAAATAAAAACCGCAGAGGTGATAAAATACCACCAAAAGACAGGTCTATTTGGTGGGAAAAAAGGACGCCAACTTTGTTTGGGTACAACGTCGCATGACTGCGCAATTGTCAGTTAAATCGACGCAGTGCCGTATCGCAAAAAGTGCTCAGGTCAGGAAGGGAGCAAATCCTTCCGGGGCTTAAGCGGTTAACCTATAAGTCTTTAACCCGCTCATATAATAAATAGAGTCCTGGATAAAAGTAGGGCCTTTATGGCACCTTGAGTATTAATCCCTTGTGGGGGGTGAGGTGTAGTCCTTTTGAAGGAAAGAAAACCTTGGGTCTTCAGCAAGCTCTTTGTGGATATTCTGGAGATATCCTGATGTAGCACTCTCCCCAACCTCCAGAGGCCTGGTGGTGACCCCCAGAGTCAGGGAGGGCTGACATTCCTCCTCAGGGTGCAGGTTACTAGGCGTGGGTGCTGTGCAAGGTGGAAAGATGGGCGCCAGTTTATTTCTCTTAAAGAGGAAGTAAACCCTGATGGGGTTTACTTCCTCAATATTCCCCTGTAAGGTAGAAGCATAATGGGCTACTATGCATCGCATAGTAGCCCATTATGTGTCACTTACCTGCAAACGAAGCCTGCGATGTTCAGCGATGTCTCCTGTGTAGGCAGCGTCCATCTTCAGCCCCTCTTCCTTCCGGGTCCGCGACTCTGGCTCTGTGACTGGCCGGAGGCGCGTGACGTCACTCCCGCGCATGCGCGCAGGAGCTGCCAGTCACGGCACGATCACAGTGAATGAACGACACGGAGGCCGTTTCTTCACTGTGCATGTGCCAAATGACATCGGCAACAGCAGTACATTGTATATCTCCTAAGCTATGCAGGCTTAGGAGATATGTAGGGCACCTACAGGTAAGCCTTTCCTGTAGGTTAAATTGGTTGTCACGAATTGTAAACCACTTTAACAGGAAAATGCGGGTGAGAGGGGTAGGGCACAGGACATCCTTAGGCAAATGCAATAGCAAATTGGCAGACTCCTCAGACAAGTAGTAGAACCAGGCAGACAGCAATACAGAAAAAGGGCCTTTAAGCTGAATTCAGCAATCTGTATTCCTTAGCAACAGCTGTCTCCTGTAGCATCAACTTTACTCACAGTATCCCACTGTAGTTCCACAGATGAGTTCCCTCCTGAAGCTTTCCCAGCCACTTCATAGTCCCAGGCTTATGAAGAGTCTCCTCTGGTACTCCTTCAGAACTCCATCCCTCTCAACCTGCCACCAGCAACAAGAGGTGTTGACCCTCTGGCAACTTCCTGAGGGGAGCATTGATCAGTCTCCCCTCAAGCTGAGCCCCTTTACACATGGTTAGGCCTCAGGCTTCAGGCCTACACCACAACTGCTGCTCTTCACGCACCCACCCAGACCGCAGTCCGGGTGGAAAGAACCCAGATCATCTGACCTTCTCTAAATAAATACCGTCTCCCAGCATCCTTTGTGGCAAAGAAACTCCTGCTGATTGGCTGAGAGAAGTATATACACTCATAACCTGAATCCACTGTAATTCATCACACTGATGCCAAAGGTAACAGTGCCACCTATTGAAAAAAGAGAGAAATCATAGTTAACACTAGGCTTAGGAGAAACCCATTTGATTAATAGACTACAAATCAGCCAGGCTAGCTACCACCTAGCACAATTAAATTTACTAGCAGCCCTGTTTAGGACAAGGGTGCTACACTGATAAGCAGTGTGAAGTAAATTAGGCTGATGTGTCCTGGCAAGCAGGGGATGCAAAGTGTGCCTGTGACTTCCTGAAACAAGATAAACACTGTTGCCGCTTAGCAGGGAGTGAGTGAGTGTAACACAGAGTTCTACAGGTGTAGGCAAAGAAAAAGACAACATTGCCTGCATGCAGTATCTCTTGTGGGTGAGGATGGGCAAGTGCTATCCACCGTGACAATGGAAACCGTAG
>BLSH010055411.1:973933-984680 GCA_018402905.1 Glandirana rugosa | reverse complement strand
GTTTCTGGGGAGCTTCACATCGAATCTTGCAACCACGATCGACCCGGAAACTACCCGATGTTGAAGGTCGGCAGAGGTGCTACTGAGAACACTTTAAAGTATCCACTGGAGTCAGTGAGTGACAGACCCTGGGAGCTGGAGGAAAGGCTGGAGCAGGCTGGGAGAGGAATAGTGGACAGTCTATGGAGGTCTCAGGTGTTAGTCAGGGGAAGGAGTGTCACTGGGAGGAAAGCAGGTCGGTGTGACCTGGAAGAGGGATGGGCTGGAAGTTGTAGCCCATCAAAGGCCCAGCTAGCACCAACGTTCTAAGCTACACTTCGAGGGGTCTTTGACCCTGGCCTGTAACAGGTGGTGCGGAGGTCCTGCTGACAGAGTGCAGGTCTCACCATGTGCTAGCTGCGGTGAAGAGAAAGGAATGGGGTGAGCCTGATAAATTTCCCTTCAGTCAGGAAACTAAGTAAAGTGCTGGAGAGAAGTGAAGGAGCAATAGTCTGCAAGAGAAGTGCTGGAGGAAGTAGAGTATATATACAGACATGTATATAGATGGTCCTGTAACCAATTCTTTGGGCATCCCACAGTCACCCCTTTTCCCCATCCAAGTTAAATCCCCTAATTAAAACAAACAAAAACAAGAGCCAGCCTGTTCAGTGACTTCAGATGTGTGAGATATGGTGGGATTGAGGGCAGTTATAAGGTGAACCCCAACTACCAGCCACTCCCAAGGGAGCACATGGCTACAGTATAAAGAAATGTTATTTGTAAAAATGACAGCAACTTCCTTGTCATAATTTTCCCTTATATAGCAAAAAATAAAAACAGTGGTAATTAAATAACACCAAAAGAAAACTCTATCAGTCTAAAAAATATAATATAAAATTCATTTAGGTAGAGTGTTGCGTGACTGGGTAATTCTCATTCAAAATGTGACAGCACAGAAAACTGAACAATGGCCTGGACTAGAAGGTGGTAAAACAGTCCAGTCTTGAAGTAGTTTTTTGAAACCACATTTTTCAAAAACACTCCACCTAACACTTTTGCTGGACAGCATGACCCATTACAGGAAGTGAAAAATAAGAGATATCATGGCAGGGTCAAAAGGTAATACAAATTTCTTGCAAGGGAAAATTAGAAGAACAGATCCACCAATTTACAGCTACTGAAAACCTGCATCATATAGGCCAATTTATTTTTTTTTACCTACAGTTACACTTTAAAGCCCATCTCCGGGCAAAAAAAGTTTTCCCATGCACTGAGGCTGTGCTCACACTGCACAGGTTAACTGTTCATTTTAGTCTAGGGGAGAGGAGAAAGAAGATTTTTCTTACCTAATCCTCCAATCCTCCCAGGGCAAGACCACTTCATCACCCCCGCACTCCAGCAGTCTTGAATTTTTGACTGTTCTTAACGTCATCAAGCTCAGAGCAGGCTCCTTAGGAATTTATTTTTTGCCCGGAATTGGTCTCTAAAGCATTTTATCATACCAACTGTACATTACATAAGAGTGAGATAGATTATTATAAACACAACATCAGGAACTATTACTACATAATTATTTAGATTTACATTAGTTACCCAAACGTCAACGCGTCCCTTTCATACTGGCAGCTATGACAAGGGAAAACAAAATTAAGCATTGATAGTAATAGTATCCTGAGAGATTTTTACTCTTCAAACAAGTTTCATCATATAATCAGATTCAGTGTTATATTCCCTTCAGTCTAATTACCTGAATTGTATAAAATACCTGTCAGCTATGCTTTGCTGTGGTGCAAGTGATTCCGTATATGATATCTGCTTGTAATGAAGTCTTGCCTGGTAGCTGTTGGCATCGGAAAAAGCAAGAGACAAAAGTGCCTCATTTTGGTGTCACCTGTGCTCTCCACCCTTCCAAAGCCAATTTCTCCATCAATCAAGTAACTGTCAGAGTCAAGCGACTACCATAGACCACCATTTAAACTTTAAAGCTTCTCTAAGGCAGGCAACTCACATCACATACAGGGAAGTCTGTTATCCATGAAAAATCTGGTTGTCCATTTTATTGATTGTCTTCACCCCAGCTTTCTTATTTTTGCTCACAATGAATAGCTTAAGATGATCTTCAGCTTTGACACCAATGAAGATCAAAACACTAAATCCCTTCTTTTGTTATATAGTCATTTTTGTATTCTTTATACAGAAGGTCGCTTGTATATAATGCCAATATAACGATTAAGGTTTTCTCTTGCATGTAATATTGGTGTGGAACTGGGAAGTCATCTCTTGCATGTTACATTGGAAAAACATAAAACAACTCCTCTTTTCCAAGACACAGACAGAATAAAGAAGGTGTTGCCTCATGTGTAACACTAATAGAATGAAGAAGGTCTGATATCTTAAGGCCTCCTTACATGTGCAATTTTAACTAAATTTTAACTAAAGAAGGTCTTCTCCAAAATCCAAGGTCTAATGGGTCCATAGAAGGATATAGTATATGGGGCTTCATGGTAGAAAATAAATATGATGGTCTTCTTCTGTATACATTACTAGTAGGTAACTGAAGGTATAGCATATTTAATTTTGAAAAGGCACCTGCATGGCCTACAGAGTGGAAATGTTTTTCAGCTACAATCTCATGGCCATGTTGTACAATACTATGTGCCTGCTGTTTAGTAGGTCTTGGGTGTTTTATATAGTTTTAATGGATATGTTGGACTGTCTGGAGCCTATGCATGGTTGCCACTTGCCAGTTGTTCCTATCAATGGGTACCTGAGGCAGTCAGGAGATCTGGTGATTGGAGGAACTTTCCCTATTCATGTGGACAGAAGCTACACTGAAAATACATTTATCAGCAAGCCAGAGGACCTCAAATGCAAGCTGTAAGTCTATGTAACTTTTATAACTAAAACATAAAAAAAATACAATAAATATGAAGCCACCAGTGGGATATGTTTCTCCTTTAGTTAAATATTCACTTATGATTGGTCAAGTCCATTTACAGCATCCTGACGGAATAGCTCAGGTGGGCTTGGACTATGATCCGAACATGCCTGAGCTCATCCCTAGAAGCAACATAAGAAAATGCACCTCATTTTTATTATATCTTGCCTACCTTTAGGGTTAAAGGGTTAGCTCACCATTAAAATAAAATTTAAAGTAGCACCCAGAGCGATCCATGCCATCCTGCATATAAGCCGGAATCCAAACCTTCTTCCCAATACTGCATATTTGTGGATGAGGGGAATTGTTCATTTCATCCTCCTTGATGATGGAGCTCAAAATAAGTCCTGTAATGATGACCTGCTAGACATGCTGTCCATCCTAGCTTATATGAAGAATGGCTAAAATCGCTCTGAATGCTACTTTTTGGTCAGGATTTGCGGAGGGTACACTTAGCCTATAGGTATGTAATTTAACCTACCTGGCAGTATTCCCGAGTGTGGCTCGGGGTTAATTCTCACTGCCAAAAACGGTGACCCTGAGCCACACGCGGGGTTGCATCACAGGATCCAGGCAAAGTTACTTACCTTGTCCCCTGGATCCAGTGATGTCCCCCCGCTGTGTCTGCGGGCTGTGTCCTCTGCCCGATGTACTGTGATGCCGGGCTCCGTTCCCTGTGAGCGTCACGTCGCATGGAGACGGAGTCCAATGGGAATTTCAAAAAGTGAAACACACAGTATACATACAGTACACTGTATTCTGTAAGATTACATTACTGTTTCAAATCATTTCACATCCCTTTTGTCCCTAGTGGTTTGCCCAGTGCCCTGCATGCACTTTTATATTATATATGCCATTCTTTCTGCCTGGAAACTGGAGAACATCCATGGCATCCAAAAAGCGTCCCTTTATGTCAAAAGTGGTTTTTGATCAGCTAGAAAACACCGATAATAAATAGGAATCACTTGCAGAATTGAGTGATACTGATTTGTGGGGAAATTCATCATCAGACAATGAAAGTGACGACAGCGACAATTCTGCAACTGAGCAAATGTCGGTGTTTTTTATTTGATTACATTATTGAATACATTTTATTATTATTATATTATTATTTTTAATAATTATAGTTATTTATTATATTATAATTTATGATTTAATTGTTTCAAACGTATCATACCTGGGATGTCTACTAGACTCTTGTTTGGACAGATTTAAGTCAGTTATTCCTAAGAATTACAGGCCTACAATATAAAACGCCAAATTTCTATGCGAAACAATGTACCGCTTTGAGACACAAAAATCTGACATCATCATACCGCCAGGGAGGTTAAACAAAGTTCAACATTACTGCACTGCGCCATGATTTGTAACCTACTGTGGACATTGACTGTGTTGTAAAATGTATTTTAAAGGTGAACTACCCTTTGAAAACAATTAGTCAATGTAAAACATTTATTATGTAAGTGCATAAAGGATTGGAAAGACTTATTTTCCCAGGCACATAGAATTCTATGCATCCTATAAAATAAATAATCTGTTAGCAAAAACTCTCACCATCCCATGTGTTGTATATGATAGTCGCATGTTCTGAAATGGTGCACTGAAATCATGCATGTGCATAGGTTGGAGGAAGTTGGACATTGACTAACTACCCTTTTTTTGTATGCTTTATGAAATATATAAAGAGCATAATAATTTGTATTCATTTCACCAGCCTTGAACTTGACAATTACCAGAGAATGCAAGCCATGATATACGCCATAGAGGAGATTAACAAGGATCCAGACCTTCTTCCCAATATCACCCTAGGCTACCAGATCTTCGACACTTGTACTGTACTCCGACGGGCAGTAGAAGGAACTCTGTGGATGTTATCTGGAGGAAAAGAAAGCATTCCAAATTATCGGTGTGAACAAACAGGCACTTTTGCTGGTATTGTCGGAGACTCTGCATCTACACGCTCCATTCTAATGGCACACATTTTAGGTCTTTATAGATATCCACAGGTACAAAATAATACTTTTCTTAAAGCTGAACTCTGGGTAGATATAAAAGATACACATTAATTCCACTATGTATTCATTATTCCATCATTAAATGTATTCTCTTAATACAAGCAGTGCACTACCTGAATATGACCAGATAGTACCCTCACTTTCATGTGCTGGTGATAACGGATACTAGGACACATAGAACAAAGTAAATCTCTCATGCGCTAACACAGACAGCAAGAAAAATATAAAACAAATTCTATCCCCTCATCACTCTAAGACTAAAAAAAATGTTCTCATTGAATACAATATGAAAATACTGCTGCTATATACCTTTTGCAAGGAGCCAGGGCTTCCACAGTGTTCATATAGGAGGAGATTTCACTCTCTGATGATGAAACTTCCTTTGCATCAGTGACCCTTCAACCACAATCTGGCCAGAGCTGATTGGTGCTTTGCCAATGACATGCTCAGTTCACAAATGAACAGTCACTGCCTCTAGAAATGCACTGCAGTCTGTGTACATGTGAAACAGGAAGATCGAACAGAGCATGTGCAACCTTTCCACCCTGCCTGCATGTAGTATAGTATACAGTAGTATAGTCTAATATAGTAGACAGGGCAGGAAGGAAGTATCTGGCCATAGAAGATCAAACAGCCTTTTTAAACAATACAGAGGATTAACCCCTTAAGTTACCCAGTGAGTATAGCAAGCATGCTATTCTGCATATACAGACAGATTTTACTGTTGTGGGATTAGTAACACTTTAAAGACTAATTCTCCTTTTCCAGAAAAATGCATATGCAGTCTAAGCTGTGCAGCTTTGTAAAATGTTCATTCTTTTTTAATCATACCTGTAGGCCACTTGGACCCCCCAGAAGATAAGCCAAAAACATTCCCAATAAGCAACCCCCACATCCCATCTTGTTGCTAGTATAGGAAAACCACTGGATGCTCACTTCCAGAATAATGGGAGTGAAAAACAATTGTTTTAATGTCCTAACAACAAGGTGGACATAGGGGTTGCTAACTGAGTTTTTCGACTATTGTTCAGGGAGGAAGGACGGGCCTCCCTCCCTTCCAGAACAACAGGTATGACAAGAAAAGTACCTACGGGTATGACAAGAAAATGAATGAACTAGAACTAGATGAGGGTGGGCTTCCCTACGCATCAAAAGTCTGTTTATCTGAAACGTAACCTTTATTATTAATCATAAAAGGTATGTAAATGACCATAACAGGTATCCCTATAGGGTGAGGTCAATGCCACTATATGTGAACCAAAGTTCTATCTCTATGTGATAATATTTACACCTACCAAGTTAATTGGTGAAATTTCTTTTGATATACACATATAGACAATATGAGGGTTATTATATACTCTTACATTCAATATAAAGTTTCAGGGCTATTTAGAGGATAAGTAAACTGAAGGTCTGCTCACCAACACCATCCGGTATGAAGAGATGGGGGTATGCCTCTCCTCCCCTCTATTAGCCACATATAAAATGAGATGAACAAGAAAAAGAGAAAGCATTGTGGTAAATTCTGTCTTACTGAAGATATGTAGGGCTCGTCAATTAGTTGTGGTTTGTGACCACATGGATGAGTGATAGATATTTTCATAGGGCAGAAGACAGAAGGCCCATATCTTCAGTAAGACAGTATCTACTAGTATATTTTCTCTTTTTCTTGTTCATCTCATTTTTATATGTGGTTTGTCTAGGTGAGCCCACTGGGGGCCAGATATAAGATGAGTAAGATGAGTGTCTTTAACTTTTTCCCTACGGTGTTGATGTTTAATACTTTTTACTGGGCATTCAAAAAAAAATATGATCCTCTTTAACATACATTACATCCTATACATACATACATACAGTAGGTGGAAACAAATTACCACAGAAGAATGTTTCCTTGTTTATCCAGTATGTCTAATAGGGTTCTTGTCATTTTTTTAAACCACAGATAAGCTACCTCTCAACCAGCCCAACTCTCAGCAACAGAAAAATATTTCCTTCTTTCTTTCGTACCATACCTAGTGATGTATTTCAGTCCCAAGGTCTTGCTAACTTAATACTGTATTTTGGTTGGTCATGGGTTGGCTTTCTAGCAAGTGATAATGACTATGGTCAACTAACTCTCCAGGTGGTAAAGCAGGAATTAATCAATGCTGGTGCATGTGTAGCTTTCATTGAAACAATTATGATTGGCCAGGCCAACAGGAATGCTCCACACATTGTCAAAGTTATCAAGGGGTCAACAGCCAAAGTTGTGGCAGTGTTGGCCTCCACCTCGGACTTTTTACCAGTTGTAGAAGAGTTAGCAAGAGAGAATGTGACTGATAGAATTTGGATAGCCAGTGAAGCATGGTCAACCTCTGCTCTTCTTTCTAAGGAAAAGTATCGGCATGTCTTTATGGGCACTCTTGGGTTTGCTGTCCATGGTGGACAGTTGCCTGGATTTATGGAGTATATTTATAGCTTACACCCATCAAAAAGTCTAAATGATTCTTTTATAATAGAGTTTTGGGAGGAGATTTTTTCTTGCAAATGGACTAACCACCTGAATTCAAATGACGGGACGAATAACAAAACAGCGCAGGACTGCACTGGAAAAGAAAATCTGGAGAAGCCAATGGTGAAAATTGATTTTGGAATAACTTTCAATGTCTACACTGCAGTTTATGCGTTTGCATGGGCCTTAAACAGTCTGCTTCGCTGCCAGACAGGAAAAGGTCCATTTCATAATGAATGCGCAAACATTGAGTCCTTTGACCCTTGGCAAGTACGTTACTTTTCACAAAGCCTATTAATTAAATGTTTTGTTTGTTTTGCTTTGAATCCCTCTCTTCTTAATGTTCTTTTCCAGCTTCTTCATTATATCAAAACAACAAGATTTCAGACTAAAGACAAGACAAACATATTTTTTGATGACAAAGGGGATCCTCCTGCCCTTTATGATATTGTGAACTGGCAGATAAGTTCTACTGGGTCCTTGGAGCAAGTTATAGTAGGAAGATATGACTCCAGCTCCACAGATGGGAACACCATGAGTCTAGACCTTGCTGGCATTCTATGGGTTAATAACAAAACAATGGTATGATTGCACCAGAAGGAAAAAAAAATACTCATGCCATGTAGATGTGTCTTCTTTAGGAAGCTTACCATTTATTGTTTCTCTGTCTATATAGTCTACAAAATATGAAGTATATATCTATCCCTGCCCTTGAGCGGACTTCTAATATGCTGGCACCACCACAGTCATACAAACACTCACAGACAGTTTGGTCAAATACCATCTAGAGGAAAATTGGTTCTGTGTCAGTTTTATTTTAGTGTAGCACCTTCTACTTTACCGTATATACTCGAGTATAAGCCATCTCGAATATAAGCCGAGGCACCTAATTTTACCACAAAAAACTGTGAAAAGTTATTGACCTGAGTATAAGCCTAGGGTGGGAAATGCAGCAGCCAGAACACAGGGACAGGGAGCCAGAACACAGGAATTGTAGCCAGAACACAGGGGCAGGGAGCCAGAACACAGGGACAGAGAGCCAGAACACAGGGACAGGGAGCCAGAACACAGGGATTGTAGCCAGGACACAGGGTTTTTAGCCAGGACACAGAGACTGTAGCCAGAACACATAAGGGATGAGTAAGGTAGATTCACATTAAACAGAGCCACGCTGCTTCTAAGAGCCGTTTTGTGCATGTAACTGTGCCTAATCACATTGGAATGCAGAGAATGCTGAGACAGAGCTGCAGATCTTCACTGAGATCAGGAGGTGGGCAGGACTGAACAGCTAACACCAGCGTGTCCCGCCCACCTCCCCGACATCAAGATGAAAATCTGACACCTCTCTCAGCATTCTCTACATTCCAATGTAATTAGTCAGTTACATGCATAGAACGGCTCTTAGAAGCAGCGCGGCTCTGTTTAATGTGAATCTGCTCATCACCCACAGACACTGACTCGAGTATAAGCCGAGGGGGGTCTTTTTCAGCACAAAAAATGTGCTGAAAAACTCGGCTTATACTCGAGTATGTACGGTAAGTGCTAGAGGTGATAGGATTGTTAGGAGAGATAAATTTAAGCAGCCTTAGCTGTAGTTAGGCCTGGTTGTTTTGATCCTGGGTGGGGGAGTGGCTCAGGGAGTGGCTGGTGACTCACATGCAGTGACACCTCTTGGTTACTTTCCTTTGCTTCTAGATGGTTCTGGAAGAGAGGGTGGGGAAGAAAGGGGGAGCTGCCTAGGGTGTCTGGGGAACCCTGACCAATTCCCAACTTGGATTTGCAGGGGGCAGGCCTCCTCAAGTACTGAGGGTCAGCCCAGCCAGGGAGGAGAGTTTGGGTGGAAGAACTGGGAGATGGAGCACTAGCTGCTAGGACCTTTGAGGGAGCCCCCAGTCTGGGGGGTAATCTTGGGTCTGGAGGCTTGGGAGTTGAAGGGACCCCTCAGCACATCCAAGGAGAGTCCTGACCAGGGAGCAGGAGAGAGCAATGGAGTGGTGCTGCCAGGCAAGTCTCCAGGAGGGATCCACCCGATGTCAGTGAGTGACACACAGCCAGGGATGCTGAAGAAGCACGCCAGAGCAGATTGGGAAGAGAGACAGTCTGAGAAGGGTGCAGAGCCAGCAGGCATGGTGGTTTCGCTGGCAATGAAGTTGGGCCAATGTAGCCGGTAGGGCTAGCGGGGCCTGAAGAGGGACTGACTGGGAGCAGTAGTCCACCGAGTCTAGGTAGCACACCTTTCACCACTCTTTGTGCTACACAAGAGGGGCCAATGGTCCCTGCCTGTAATGGGCGGTTCACTGAGGCCGGGCCAGAGCCGGAGGCAGGCCTCACCATGTGCTAGCTAGGCCACAAGAAGCAATGTGTAGGAGAGAGGAAAAGGCATTGACTGCAAGCAAGATTGTGCTGGAGGAAGAGAGGAATATATTTAGATACCAGTGGGTATATATGTTGTCCCGTTAAAGAACTGTTCTGATTCACTGGGCATCCCATAATTCCCTTACCCATCCAAGTTGAATTCCCCTCAATAAAACAACAAAAACAAAGCACAAATCTGTTCATAGTCTCAAGAGTGACTGGAGAGTGTGTACTGGGCTGGGCAGAGGTGACAGGTGGATCACAGTATACAGCAAACCCTGCGGGGGTACCGCTACATTAGTTATTTAAAGTAAAGAACAGTGAGCACTAAGAGATTAAGAGGGGCTGGCACAAAAAGGTGACAAAACCTAAAAAAACACAAAATACAAAATAGTGCAGCGCTCAGCCTATAAAATGTATAAAAATGTTGTAAATTTGGCATCCCCTGAAGACATACATGCATATGAAACGTGTAGTGAGAAGCTCTTCACACTGACGTCATACCGTCACATCTGCAATAGCCATTTTGGAAGAGTCATCCAGTCACTGCCATAGAGTAGTGGAGAGTACAGCGGAGGTACTTTTTCTTTCTTTCTTTCTTTCTTTCTTTCTTTCTTTCTTTCTTTCTTTCTTTCTTTCTTTCTTTCTTTCTTTCTTTCTTTCTCTCTCTCTCTGCTATGGAAGCCTGCTGCCGAATACAAAGGCTGAGTACTGGCAGAACTTTAAAAAGTGCTGTTACTTTGTTTTGGGGAACTTGTTAGTCATGAACTGGCCTGAGTGGCTCAGATGCACAGATTTTTTTTTCTATGCTGTAGACTTAATAAACAAAGCCCATCAGTAGTGTTGAGCGAACCCGGACTGTAACGTTCGGGTCCGTACCGAACTTTCGGGTGTCCGTGGCACGGACCCGGACCCGGACATTTCAAAAATCGTTCGGGTTCGGTCCGGGGTTCTGCTATTTTATTCCAC
>BLSH010055411.1:934109-961575 GCA_018402905.1 Glandirana rugosa | reverse complement strand
ATTTCGTCTGGGGACAAAGAATATGTAGGAATAGATACAGCTACTGTAATATTGAACAAAACTTGTTCTTCACCTAATGTTAGTCTATCAAGTGTTCGACTTCCTTGTAAAACTTTAGTTTCTCGATCCCTTATCACAACTCGCTTGGGCCTGACATTGCAAGCCCAGGCATGGCTTGAAATCCCACAGGCACCGTGCCTGGGCCTGGGCCTGTAAAGTTTTTAGCAAGCCCAAGCCAGGCCCCAAGACGATAAAATAAGGTGCACAACTCTTCGACGTCCCGTCGGTTAGTTGTTCGCAAAGTGACCAAACGGGAATCTTCGGTAGTGTCGGTACGGATGATTACGAACCCGAACGATTTTTGAAATGTCCGGGTCCGGGTCCGTGCCACGGACACCCTAAAGTTCGGTACGGACCCGAACGTTACAGTCCGGGTTCGCTCAACACTATTCCCTAGCTCTTTGATTTCAAAATGTTCCTTCAGCTTGTGAACTATCTGATTGTAATCCACTTCTTGTTCAAAACAAGTTATAATGTCATCGACATAGATAAGGATGTATAAGAAACAGGGGTCTGCTTTACTTCTTGAGAATCCCTCTCTAGTAAGCACTTCCTTAATGTCTCCATATAGGAAAGGAGTTTTAATGTCTAGGTCAGGGGTCCTCAAACTATGGCCTTTATCCGGCCCGCCGGGTATTTTTGCCGCCGCTGCCTGTCCAATACTTTTTTTTTCCAACATAAGAGGCGGACGGTCCGGCAGCTGGCCTATCATTGGTGGAAGAGGGAGAGGGGGTGGTGACCGCAGATTGGCTGGCCGGCTGAAGTGCTGGATCATGGGAGTTGTAGTCGGGCCACAATCAAGCTCCTGGCGGTGGGAAGAACCGAACAGCGCAGCCGGACTACAACTCCCACCTCCCAGGATTCAGAGGCAGCCAGGGCATGTGGGAGGGGCCGGCTGGATGTGACTTGCGCTGTGACTTGTGGGCAGTGAACTTCGGGTGCTGGCTCGTGGGAGAGAGAGAGAGGGAGATGTGACAGAGCATCACAGCACCCCGTTTTGAGCAACAAGAGCAGACTCAGCTTGGAGGAAGTTGGCATCATCCCCCCCCCCGAAGAGGTTGTTCAATCAAGGCTGAGGTGAGACAGATCCTGACACACCAGATGACCCCCACATCCCATGGGCACTAATTGGGCTGCGGTAGCAGGCACTGATTGTGCTGTGGTGGCGGGCACTAATTGGGCTGCGGTGGCAAGCACTGATTGGGCTGCTCTTGTGGACACTGATTGGGCTGCACTTGCGAGCACTGATTGGGCTGCGTTGGCGGGCACTGATTGGGCTGTGGGGGTGGGCACTGATTGGGCTGCTTGGTGAATGGTTCAATGGGCCACTTGACTAGACTTGACTGGTAAGTTTGTTGATTTATCTTTCAATATTTTTTATTTATTTGAAAGAAGAGATAGACAGCAGTGATACATTCTGTTGTGCAATAAAGCATACCACAAAGTCCAGGGTAGCATAAGATAACAAAAGTCGCATTTGTCTATATATTGTGGGTCCTTTTTCAATGCTAAGGGAGCAGTGTGGGTGCCTCCCCCCACCTCCAGACACCCCCAATGGGAACAAGCTGTGTCCAGAGGCGAAGGGCGATAGCACCACCCTAGCTACCCATATACGCCAGTATTATTACTGATGCAAGTAAGTTACATCATCTAAAGTACATAAACAATAGTGCAAATCATATGACATTTTGTTTTTTGAACAATAACATGAATCAGTGGTAGATCATACACAAGCACAGGAATAGTTTCATCCGTTCATAATCCCATACCTACGATCTCCCAAGGATGAACGGTATAACATTAAGCCTGTTCAATAGGAATATCAATGAAAACATTTAGTAGCATAAGAAAATAGTCAATGTTAGTAGAATCACAGAAATAGTCCTGGGAAAAGTTTTAACATAAAGCTATATATTCTACCAAGGTTTCTAATGTTTGTTAAAAAAAAATTCTAACAAGCATACAGAGTGAGTAAGTAGAGAAAACTCAAGCCAGGAAAGAAAAGAAAAAAAGTATAGAAAAAGTAGACAGAAAGGAAAATAAAAGAAAAGAAAAGAAAAGAAAAGAAGAGGGTCAGCTAGATCTTCACTAACTCACAGAGAGATATTGTATCCATGGGTCCCATGTCACATCAAATTTTTTGGTAGAATTGCGAAGAATGCAAATAAGTTTATCGTTGACCATGATCCAGTTAAGCTTTCCTTACATAATCAAGAGGGATCGTTGACTGCTTCCAATATTTAGTGATAGTTATTTTAGCTGCCAGAAATATATATGTAATGAGTTTAATCGATTTCTTGGGAACTTCGTCTGAGAATTTTTGAAAAAGAGCTGGTACCGGGGCTCTACGGATATGAACCCCTGTCACTAAATATATTGAATTGAATATGCGAATCCAAAATCTAGTGACTACCCAGCATTGCCACCAAATATGGTACATTGTGCCCATCTGGCCACATTGTCTAAAGCAAGTGGGGGATGCAGATGGGTGCATCTTTGCGACTCTGGTCGGGACCTAGTACCAACGTAAGAGTGTCTTATAGTTCTTATAGTTCAATTTAGCGTTGTGTTAATTGATATTTTAGACAATGCATAGGCAATGTCTTGCCAGTCCGACAGTTCAAAAGCGATGTTCAGTTCCCATTCCCATTGCGTCATATATGGGAGTTTAGTGGTCGGATCTGTAAGAGAGACATATATCGTGGACACCCGTCCCCATGAAAGGTTTTCACCTGGCAGGACAGTTCAAAATTTGTCAGAGTGGAAGGTCCCTCTAGCCCAGTGTTCCCCAACCCTGTCCTCAAGGCCCACCAACAGGTCATGTTTTCAGGATTTCCATTATTTTGCACAGGTGATTTGATCAGTTTCACTGCCTTAGTAATTACCACAGCTGATTCATCTGAGGGAAATCCTGAAAACATGACCTGTTGATGGGCCTTGAGGACTGGGTTGGGGAACACTGCTCTAGCCGACCAAGTTTAGATTGTATAAAAGAAATAAGCTGATTGTACCGAAATAGTTCACTAGAGGGCATCTGCAACGTATCTTTGAAATATTGCAAGGAGTATAGTTGATGTCCATTGAGGTAGTCTCCTATCCTAAAAAGTCCCTTGTTGAGCCACCACAGGAATGGCATCGGAGTCATTCCAGGATAAAACTCAGGGTTGCAGAATAAAGGAGCCAGTGGGGTGTGTGGACAGGATAGCAGCTTACGATGTCGCACTCCATCCCAGACTGCTAGTGAATAAGACAGAGTAGGACATAAAATAGGGGGGCGAAGACGGCTAGGGAGCCACATTAAAGAACCAATAGCGAAAGGGTGGCATGAAAGAGCTTCAACGGAAACCCAAAGGGGTGTAGAGCTTGTGGCTGTTGTATAAGAAAGCTGAGTTATCTGAGCAGCTTGATAATAGGCCCATAGATTGGGGAGGCCAAGCCCACCACCTGGTCTGGAAACATACAACGTCGATCTATTCCCCCAAAATAAATTGGAGAATGTCCGATTGTAAATGTTGCAGTTCCCCTCTTGGGATAGCGATTGGTAAGGTCCAAAAGTAATAAAGTATCCTGGGTAAAAATGTCATCTTTATTGAATTGATTCTGCCAAACCAAGATAGCGGATAGTCTGCCCAATGTCGGAGGTCTTCACGAAGTCTACGAAAGAGAGGAGGGTAATTGGCTCGATAAAGGGTGTCAATCGAAGATGTTAATTGGATACCTAGATAGGGAAGGGATCCTGAGGCCCATTGAAAATTATAGGTATTTCGTAACGACAATAGTGTTGGGGGAGGAAGAGAGACATTGAGGGCTGTTGTTTTTTGGGTTTTCAAAGAGAGTCCCGAAAGTTGGGAAAAGTGGTCTAGGAGGGCCAGCAAATTAGGTATAGAGGTCAGAGGTTTTGTAATATACACGAGGACGTCGTCGGCGAAAAAGGAGCATTTATGTTCCCGTTGCCTACAACATATACCATGAATGTTGGGATGAGATCGAATTGTAGAGGCCAAAGGTTCGATCGCTAATGCAAATAACAATGGGGAAAGTGGGCAGCCCTGCCTTGTTCCCCGTTGTATAGGAAACGACAACGACCTCTAATGAAAACTTGGGCCGACGGATTATTGTAAAGTTTTCTCAGCAGGGAAATAAAAATGGGGCCAAAGCCAAAGGCCTGCAGGGTGGAAAATAAATAATCCCAACTTAAGCTATTAAAAGCTTTATGCAGGTCTAAGGAAAGGAGTAATAGTCCTCTAGGTATTAAAGTAGAAAGCCATATGAGGAACCAACTCTTTGGCAAATTTTCTATAGTAAATATTAGGCAGGCCATCAGGGCCAGGTGATTTCTGAAGAGATAACATCTTAATAGTTTTATGTATTTCTTCACCTGTGATAGGTTGGTCCATAAGTTCCCTATGAGATTCCGTAAGTGACGCTATTGATAAGGTTCGCATAAAACCATTGATAGACGAAGGGTTAGTATCCTGCGGTGGTTTATACAATTTAGTATAAAAATCCTGAAATTCTTGGAGGATTTTTTGGGGGTTTTGAGAGAGGTGGCCTCCTGAGAGTCTAATTTTCGGCAGAGCTGTGTGAGTGTGTTTAGGGGTAAGTTTATGTGCTAATAACGATCCTAGTTTATCTCGCCAAGTGAAAGATCTATGATTAGTCCACCGCAAATTCTTCTCCACTTTCATAGTAAGGCAAATATTAAGGTCCGTACGAGCATGTTCGAGTTTTTGTAATAGATTTGGATGTGGAGACCTTTTGTGTTGGGCAGCTACAGCTTCATATTCTCTAGTTTTGGCAGTGATCAACTCATTGTGGGCCTTCTTTAGTCTAGATGCTAATTGAATAATAAAACCCCTAACAGAAGCTTTATGGGCTGCCCAATTAATGGCGGGGGCTGTGTCCTTGGCCTTATTGTCCGCAAAGTAAGTTTTCAAATGGGTGAAAATATCTAAACAGTAAGATTCATTACTGAGTATAGATTAATTAAGCGCCACTGAGCCTTAACCAGGGTGAATGTCAAATTAGAAAACAGCAAAACTACCGGATCATGATCAGAAAAGGGTGTTGTGATTATTTTAGCTGAGAGCAATTTAGGTAGTAGTTTCGAAAGGAGAAATATATGGTCAATGCGTGAATAGTGTTGATGGGCTCTGGAAAAATGAGAGTAGTCGCGAGTGGTGGGATTAACCTCCCTCCAGGCATCAATCAGGTCATACTCATGTAACAATTGGGCAAATTTACGACTCTGTTTGGGGGGGGACTGTAATCGGGATATGTGGGACTTATCAAGGATAAGATCTAAGGCCAAATTTGAATCGCCAGCCAAAATTACATCCCCCTCAAGTTCCGGAAGCAAAGAGTGGAAAAAAGCCACTTGATTAGTACTGGGGGCATAATAAACCAAAAATGTTACCAAATTTTCACCCAAGTGCCCCTTTACTAATAAATATCGCCCATCTTTATCTTTAAGAATTTTAGATGTGGTAAATGAAAGTCGTCGTGACAAACAGAGCGCTACCCCCCTCTTTTTTTCCCTAGCGTTAGCGAAATAACAAACAGGGTAGTCCCTATGTAGATAGCGGGTAAAGGATGGGGCAAAGTGCGTTTCCTGAAGGGCCACAATATCAGCACCTAAGGACCTATAATAACTAAAAATCTTAGTACGTTTAGAAGGTGAACCCAACCCCTGAACATTGTGAGAAAGCATCCGTATGACTCCAGCCGAATTAGTTAACTGAGACATGGTGAAGGACAAGGACAACTGTAGATTGAGAAACTTACCTGCCAGCGCCATGGTCGATCAAGTTCAGGAGACCCTAAGAAAGGAAAAAAGAAAAAGGTTAAAAGAAGGGTAGCAGAAAAGGAGAAGTAAGAGTAAAAGATGTCTGGGTTTAGAGATGCCCAGCATCGAAGAGTATAGCATGGAGAACAATTATCAACACTGAAAATAGCAACTGGTTAACAAGCCCAGAACTCAAGTTCTGGAAGTGTAGGATCTTCACCAAAGGCAACCTATGGGAAGAGTCCGACAAACTGGGAGAGTGCATAGCCTCCTCCCGGCACGGGTGTTAGAGATTAAAGTAAGTTACCCTCCTAGAAATTTATAAACTAGAACCAAGAGGGAGAATCCTTATAATAGCATCAATAAGTAGTAGAGACCATATATATACGTCCATAAGCATGTGAAACCGAGGTAACTTGAAGAGCAGAAGGAAAAGAAAAAAAAAGAAAAACAAAACGTCCAGATATGAAATGTAAACCAAGTATAGGCAGCGGCTAATATCCCATAAGAGCAGGACCACTGAGAAGCCACCGCTACAAAGGCAAGGGGGAAAAATTTAAAAAAAAGGGGGGCGTTCAACCGCTGTCCCAAAAGATCTCAAGTAGCTTGGGGTGACGCTGCAGCCTTTTTGGATGATGAGGAGGTCCAGAGAGGCGAGAGTGGAGGGAGGGGACCACTGAAGCCTGGTTGGTTCCGAGACAAGGGGCTCTGAGAAATGAATCCCAATTTCAGTAGAATCTTTTCGCCATCAACAAACGTAGAAAAAGAATATGATTTATTGTTGTAGGTAAATTGCAGATGAAAAGGATAATTCCACCAATAATGAATGCCACGTTGGACCAGAGCAGAAAGCAGGGGTTTAAATGCTCTCCGCTTTTGAATGGTAAACTGGGAGATGTCTGCAAAAATTTGGATTTTATAACCTTCAATTTCTAGGTCTGGGTGTTCTCTGGCATATCGCATGACCGTCTCTTTGACCCTGAAAAAAATGGGGTTTCATGATCACGTCTCTGGGGGGTCCATCCTGCTTCAGGGGAACTAAGGCTCTGTGAATGCGGTTGATTTCCATATGGATTTCGTCAATATCAGGTACTGCAGCAAGCATCAGGGAATTAGTGAAAGAAGTGATATCTTTAACAGATTCCGGCAGTCCCCGTATTCGAAAATTATATCTCCTGGCATGATTCTCAAGATCGTCAATTTTTGCGTTCGCTTCCTCTAGGCGATCTTGAAGTTCAGTAATCATGGTAGAATTCTGCGCCATTCTATGTACAGTCTCATCAACCTTAGATTCAATGTTGTCCAAGCGGCACCCCAATGCCTGGAAATACTGCTTCAGATCAGAGGATATTTTAGTGATTGCTTTTCCCAGTTCCCTCTTCAGCATATCAGCAAAGTGGGCCAGAAGAATAGTGTCTGGGGAATATGATAATGGTGCAGGTAGGGGGGCCGGGAACCCATCAGGGCTGTCAGCATCTAAATCTTGGCCACTAGCTTGGCTGATAGGAATGTCCGCCATGGCCTGATCAAATCAGGAGAGTCATAGGGAGCCAAGCCTGTAGATGACATGGGGGACTGTGAGGGGGACACCGCAGGGCTGGAAGAAGCATGTGGCAAGTCATCTGGCTCACCTGAGGGTGGATTAGCTTTGGGGGAGACCCCACTATTTCCTCAGAGGCTGAGAGTCTTCTCCTTAACCCGCTGAGGCTGTGGCTGCAGCTGTCCCTTTCCTGTGTGTGCAGAGCTGGAGCCGGTCGCCATCTTGCTTCCCTTCTCCGGGACACGAGGCGGATAATGGGGGCCGCTGTATGCCTTCCCCGCCGATTTGGACATGGAACGGGTCTCCGTGGTGTCCGCTCGCTGCTCCGACACAGCGCTGAAGCGAGCGGGTTGAAAGGGCTGCTATTGATAGCTCAAGGTGCCGGGAGTGTGCGGAGCAGTTCAGAGGTACATCAGCTCCGGCCGCCCGTGCATGCACTCTTCCAAGTTTGTTGATTTAACTTTACTTGTTTTTCATTGTAAATATTGTATTTGTTACCGTTTTGTTTTTTTCACTTCAAAATAAGATATGTGCAGTGTGCATAGGAATTTGTTCATAGTTTTTTTTTTAAACTATAGTCCGGCCCTCTAACGGTCTGAGGGACAGTGAACTGGCCCCCTGTTTAAAAAGTTTGAGGACCCCTGGTCTAGGTGTTTCACTTACATGCCCTTCCCAGCTGCAACGCTAAGAAGTATTCTGACGGTGGAGTGTTTTACGACGGGAGCGAATGTTTCTCTTCACTAAATTTCTGGAAGTAACCCTTGGTAACTAGTCTGGCTTTGTATTTGTGGATATTGCCTTCTGCATCTGACTTTACTTTGAAAGTCCACTTACTTCCTATAGTTTTGCGGTTAGGAGGGAGTTTGGTGAGTGTACAGGTTTTATTTTCTTGAAGTGACTTTAATTCTTCTTCTGCTGCTTTTCTCCATTTATTGGCTTGATGTTTCCGCAGTTTTTCTATGTCTTCCCAGGATATTTGTTCAAGTATGTGTGTTTTGACAGTGTATGACAGCTTGCGTGGTGATAACCCCTTTGTAGTCCAAGTGGATCTTCTGACTTCAGGCAGTTCAGCAGAATCTGGTGGTGAACTTAATTTAGGTACTTTGAGCTCCACCTCTTGTTCTTATTCATGCACAGGTTCGCATTGGTCGACCGTTTCTTCTGGTTTGCCTGGCATATTCTCTTGACAGTTTTCAGGGATCAGTGTTTCTGGTAATGGACTCTCATCAAAAAAAACACTATAACTTATTGTCACGTTGTCAGTCTTTGGGTGTAGGATTCTGTAACCCTTAGTTTGCTCACTGTAACCTACTAGAATGCCCTCTATGGCTCTGTTCTCCAGCTTGGATCGCTATTCACTTGGAATATAGGCATATGCTTTACATCCAAACACTCTGATGTGCCCAATGCTAGGCTTTGATCCATGACACATTTCAATTGGAGTATTTTAATAGGTTTTGAGGGTAGTCTGTTCTGTAGATAGGTTGCAGTCATGACTGACTCTCCTTAGTACTTGTGAGGTAGGTTGGCATCTGACAACATGCACCTGGCCATTTCTATAAGTGTGATTTTTCCTTTCTGCTGCACTGTTTTGTTCAGGAGTGTATGATGTGGTTGTCTGGTGTACTATTCCTTGTCTCTCCAGGTATGAGGCCACTTCTTAGCTTATGTATTCTCTCCCATTGTCAGTGCGTATTATTCCTGGTTTCTGTTGGAATTTGTTGCTAGAAATGACAAGAACACTTGAAGTTTCTCTGATGTTTCATTCTTGTGTTTCATCACTCAGATAAGTAGTAGGGATGGGCCCGCAGTTCAAGTCAAACGTAAGTTTGACTTGAACATTGGGCGTTCACCCGTTCGTCAAATTTACAACATTATGGGGCGTTCGCAAAGCAAAAAGCAGTCAGTCGGTGGGTGCTCTCCCAAGGAGGAGGAGCTGTTGCGGCTTTTTTTTTATTATTGGGCCCCTTGTGATTGACGATGGATTACAACGGGGGACACTTATTTATTTATTTATTTTTTAATAAAGGACTTGTCCCTAATTGTCTCCTGTGGTTTTTCTTTTTTGACACTTTTTGGTGAATTATAAGGGGTACAATGTACCTGATACCTGATACTAATTCACATGGGGGGCGGGATCTGGGGGCCCCCTTATTAATGCATGCTCGGATAAGGGTCTGGTTTTGATTTTAGGGGGAACCCCACCTCAATTTTTTTTTTTAATTTTGGCGTGGGGTTTCCCCATAAAATCTATACCAGACCCAAAAGGCCTGGTATGGACTTGGGGGGGACCCTATGCACATGTTTTCAGTGATTTTTATCTATATTGCCGGGAGCCAGCAATACATTACAGCCGCGAGTCCAGTTTTAAATGACAATTTTTCCTTTACAAATGTCACTTTGCTCTGACACTGTTCTAAACATCACAGAGGTGCACCCTTTTACAGGCAGACTAAGAGGACCCCCCAGGCACATTATTTAAAGGAATATTTCATTTTTATTGTTTCACTTTAAGCATTATTAAAATAACTGCTCCTGAAAAAACAATTGATTTAAAAATTTTTTTTTCATTGATACAAGTCCCCTAGGGCAGTACCCGGGTCACCATACACTTTTTAGGGCAATAACTTGCATATAAGCCTTTAAAATAAGCACTTTTGATTTTTCATGTTCGGGTCACATAGACTTTAACGATGTTCGAATGTTCACACAAATTTTTTGCCTGTTCGCATGTTCTGGTGCGAACCGAACAGGGGGGTGTTTGGCTCATCCCTAATAAGTAGTTTTATACTTGGAATAATCATCAATGAAGGTCAGTAGATATCTGTTCCCACCCGACAAGGGAGTTTTCATTGGACCGCATACGTCACTGTGTATGAGCTATAGGGGGTGGGTAGTTTTTCTTTGAGATGCCCGTGGAAGGGGAGCAAGTGTGGCTTTTGCTTCAATACAGCACTTGCATTTCATGAGCACTTTGCAAGGCGCTATTGTCAAATATTCTGATAAGCCTCTCTTTATAATGTCCTGTATAGCTTCTGCCCTTCTGTGCCATAAGTGAATACATTTGCTGTGTAGGTCATTAAAGACTATATTGGCTTGCTAGTCTGTGGTGATGAGCTTGTATAGGTGATCATCCAGTTTTCCTGTTGCGAGGAATTGCTTATTATTGTGAATTGTGCATTAATCACCCTGAAACTTAACTGTGAGACCATTTTTTGCAAGACTTTTCACTGATAGAAGGCTGCCTTCTAGTTCTGGAACATACAGCACTTTCTTTACAAGGATGCTCTGCTTGCCTTGTGGTGTAATGCAGCTCAGGAAACCCTGGCCTTTGCCTTCTGATGTGATGTTTTTCCCATTTGCTAGAAAAACTTTGTCTTTTACACTGTAATCAATGTTTGTGAAGAAGGTCTCATCGCTAGTCATGTGGCTTTGTTGCTCCTGAGTCTATGCACCAGCCGTGTGGCTTGCCGCTCTGTGTCACTTTAAAGGTGCCACTCCATGACGTGTCCGCAGTTTCTTTTGTGGCTGCTTTGACTCTTTCTTTTGTGGATAGCTGTAGCTTTCGCTGCTCAGCTTTCCAGATAGAACAGTCCTTTTTTAAGTGACCGGTCTTTTTACCACAAAATAGGCTCTGCTTTCTTTGTTGTGCTTTGTGTACATCTTAAGAGCGCTGTCATCATGGTGTGTATTTTCTTTCCTTGTCATATTCATTGATTAATTTCACTTTGACATATTCCAGTGTAAGTTACTGCTCGGGTCTGATTTCTAAAGCATTAATAAGAGCAGTATATGTCTCTGGAAAGCTGCAGAGGAGCAGGGCAACAATATGGTTATCTTTGATGTCCTCTCCGATGGCACACAGTTGCTCTATGATCTCTAGCATTGCTTTTATTTGGTTACACATTTGCTGGCCTTCTTCTAGTCTCATCTCATACAGCTTTCGTAGCAAAAACAGTTTGCTGTTGAGGCTTGAATGCTCATGCAGTTTTTGTAATGAAGTCCACATACCTTTGGCCGTTTTCTCTGTTCTTATGTGGTAAGCTGGTCATCTTCCACCAGTAAACTTATAATCGCTTTTGCCTGCCTATCCTTTCTGTCCTGTGTCTCTGTCTCTCCGTCTGTGGGTCTGTCTGTATTCAGCACATGCCACAAGTCATGCTTGCTAAAAAAGCGCAAGCTTGAATTTCCACAGCTGGTAATTGGCATTGTACAGTTTTGCAACTGCTTGCCATCTTTCAGCAGTCTGTATACAGTATTCGCTGACACACTGTACTCTTTCCACTGCCTCTGGGTGCTGCTGGGTGCCCTGGGTGCCTGGACCCATAACCTGTTGTCAGAGTATTATAATCTTGGGCTGGAAGCTTGTTGTATGCAGAGGATAGCCTTACTGTCATGGAGGAATATATTACATAGCTTTTATCATCACAGAGACAGAAACAGGAACTAGATACAAACAAGTGCATATAACAAATACAGGCAATACACTATGTTATTACATTCCCACATTACAAAACTGCAGTGCCGTCTGCTGTTATAGACAGGTATAATGCATATGTATACAGTTCAGTTTATATAAGCAGATTGCTGTTGCTCTTCCAACACCCCTTACAATATGTCTACAGTATATATTGTGAGGGATTAGCTCAATGGGGATCACCTTCCCTGGGAAAAGGGCAGTTCACACTGCAGGTTTTCTTAAAATCTGGCTTGCAGCCAGGTTTATTTAAAAGGTTGCATATTGAAATCAAAATTAACAAAACAGAAAATAAATCCTCGCCATCCAGGCACTAACTAAACAGTACAGTTTTCCTAACTGAGAGAAGTAGGGCTTATCTCAGACACCCACAAAACATAGACAGTGCATACTTTTTGCCTTAGTCCATTAGCAAACTTCCATGTGTCAGCTTTCTCAGGTTGATGGTTCCTGAGTCCCAGGCCAGAGCAAAACTCTGCTCTCTTCCTGGATATTTAAACCACCTGACGGTGGACTCCAGTGGACCACAAAATCTGAAACCAACCCTGCCAAGGTGGCTGGTAAAACCCAGACCAGATTCCACCTTAGTCTATTCCAAATGAATGCATGCGAGGTGACACATAGCGACCATCGATCACCTTGCCTTGCATAATGTCACATATCCCCCCCCTCCGCTCAAGTCCCTGCAGCAACTGTCCCAACCAGACAGTGAACCCAGGAAAGGGCATCCCCATTATTCTGGAGTTTCCCTGCCCTATGCTCCACTGTGAACTTGAATGCTTGCAGAGCGAGGAACCACTTTGTCGCCCGACTGTTTTTCTCCTTATTATCACACATGCACTTAAGAGGGGCATGGTCAGTGACCAATTTGAATGGTCTCCCCAATAGGTAATATTTCAGTGCATCAAAGGCCCATTTAATGGCTAAACATTCCTTCTCAGCAATGGCATAGTTTTTCTTGTGTCTGCTGAGTTTTCTGCTAAGATAAACCACTGGATGCTCCTCCCCGTCTCTGACCTGGGACAGTACAGCACCCAGTCCCACATCAGAGGCATCCGTCTGTACCACAAATTCCTTTGTGTAATCTGGGGTCACGAGCACAGGTTGTGCACAAAGGGCTTGCTTCAACATTTGAAATGCCTTCTCTGCCTCCGGATTCCACTTGATCATGATGGACCCTCTTCCCTTCATCAGATCTGTCAGTGGGGCTGCAATGGTGGCAAAATTGTGACTAAAGCGCCTGTAGTATCCTGTGACCCCAAGGAATGCACAAACTTGTTTTTTATTTATAGGCTGGGGCCACTTCTGAACTGCCTCAATTTTATTGATTTGAGGTTTGATAAGCCCCGACCAATAATGTAGCCAAGGTATTTAACCTCCTCCAAGCCTATGGCACACTTTCTGGGGTTGGCTTTCCTATTAGGGCTTCATGAAGCAGTGAGGGTACCACCCCCACTGAATGTGTCACTATGCCCCAAGGGGTATCAATCTCAATCACAGCAGTCTGGTAATCACGTGTGTCACTGTGTATGCAAATGACCCCAATAGTGTTAGGGTGTAACTTTGCAGGATTTATACAATCACCTTTGATTACAGTTACCACACTACCAGAATCTAGCAGAGCTGTGACTGGCTTTCCATCAACTGAAATTACCCACATTTGCTTTTCCACACGTTCCTGATATGTTGCAGTACATGCTACCTGTGCAAAAAGAGACGTGTGTTTTTTCAAGTAAGCATTATCACATTGCATTGCTTCATCATTTAGGGGAAAGTTGGCAGCAATATGACTAAACGCATGGCAGTGATAACATTTTATACTGTATGTTCTGTACCCAGTCCTCTAAATGGCCTCAGAGACCTTCCTGACCTATTTGGCCAGTCTCCAGGTCCTGAGCCCATAGTCTCATTATCTGCAGCAACAGTCTTGTAAATTTTCCCCACACCCTTGAACCCTGGAACAATCTTAACGGATGCTCCGGGCGATTTCTCACCCCTAGAGACATTGGAGTGGGGCAACGGAGGAGTCCAACAAGTCTTCGGCCGCCGTATAACTCTCCGCCAGGTCAACCAGCTGCAGTCTTAGTGTCCCCACGGCTGACCCACTTCCTCAAAGTGGCAGGGAGCGCACGTAGATAACGGTCCATGACCACACGCTCCACAATCTTATCACATTTCTTAATGAGATGTATCAAATCAAACATTTTGGAGAGGGGAGGCTTGTCAGTACTGTATGACCAGCGATGCACCTGTTGAGCCCGGACTGCAATGGTGACGCCCATGCGTGCAAGCATCTCCGCTTTCAGTGTCTCATAGTCCTGGGCAGTCTCTGATTCCAGATCATAATAGGCCTTTTGGGATTCTTCTGTCAGAAAAGGCACTAGCAGTCCTGTCCATTGCCCTTTTTGCCATCCTTCTCAAACAGCGACTCTCTCAAAAGTCGCTAGGTACGTTTCCACATCATCTGCAGGTATCATCTTCTGCAGGAAATAGCTGACACACACCATTTTCTGTTCCACCGGTAAAGGACTTGCAGACCCCTTCTTTAATACCATCAGTACCTCCGCAAACTGGTGATTCATCTCCTGCTGGGCTGCGATGGCTTTGCGACTTGCCTCATGCTGCCTGCGATTTTCCTCCTGCTTCACTGCAGAGGCCAGTGCAATCTTGCGATTAGTTTCCTGCTGGTTTGCAGTAGCCTGCAACAGGGCTTTTAATACATGCTCCATCTTCTACTTGCTCAGGAAGATGTCCGCCGAGTCCACCACGTGTAAGGGAATATCTCAGTGGGGATCACCTTCCCTGGGAAAGATATAAGAGGGGGGGACAAAAATGGGACTTTAAATGAGACACCTGGGTGGGGGGAAAGGGTGGGTGCCTCCATCCCTGTGTAGCATAGTGAACAAGAGGTTTGGGACTTTGAATGAGGCACAAGGATGAAATTACATCACATGAAATTCAAAGATTAAAAACATAACATATATGCATGCATCATGTAAGCTCTACATGTTTTGGGGATTACACCCCCTCATCAGATACCGTTGGCTAGCATCTGGTCCCCTCCTTGTGCCTCATTCAAAGTCCCAAACCTCTTGTTCGCTTCCCTGGGAAAAAGGTAGTTCACACTGCAGGCTTTCTTAAAACCTGGCTTGCAGTCAGGTTTACTTAAAAGGTTGCATCACAAAATCAAAATATACAAAATAGAAAATAAATCCTCGCCATCCAGGCACTAACTAAACAGTACAGTTTTCCTAACTGAGAGACATAGGGCTTCTCCCAGACACCCACAAAACATAGACAGTGCAAACCTTTTGTCTTAGTCCATTAGCAAACTTCCATGTGTCAGCTCTCTCAGGCTGATGGTTCCTGGGTCGGAGGCCAGGGCAAAAATCTGCTCTCTTCCTGGATATTTAAACCACCTGATGGTGGACTCCAGTGGACCACAAAATCTGGTCCGGAACCAACCCTGCCACCTTTGTCCATTCCAAATTAACGCATGCGAGGCGACACATAGCAACCATCGATCATCTTGCCTCGCATAACGCCACAATATATATATATATATATATATATATATATATATATATATATATACAGGCGTTCCTGGGTTACAAACAAGATTTTTCTGCTAAATACATTTTGTGGTAATCACTCTGCTCATCATTAACCTCTAGGAACCCATGCAGGCAAAGAGAGAAGATGAAGACGGTGTCCAAAGTAGGGACTGAGAACAGAACCCTATTGTGAAAGGGCACATATGCAGCCCACTCAACCCCCATTGTGCCCCAATGCAACAAGGCTCTAGAAAAAAATAATACATATATATAAATAAATTAAAAATGACCACCTCACCTCTTACAAAAATGACCACCTAACCTGAATTCTAAGATACATGAAAGTAAAGAAAAACCTTCAGTCTTTAACACTGCTTTAATTAGGTTGCATCGCAGGGTGTACTTACATGTTAGCAGTCAGATTCTGCTGTATTTTATAGGATCTGTTTTCTGATTCCTTTATGAATATTCTATTTATTTTCATTAAGGTGCCACCATCAAAATGCAGTTCTAGCTGTCCTCCAGGATTTATGAAGGTGACTATTCCTGAAAAACCCATCTGCTGTTTCCAGTGTATACCATGTCCTCAGGGGCAAATCTCCAATAACACAGGTGCTTCATAAGATTATGTTTGACTAAGTTAGGTATCTACAAACTACTTTTTACAATACTGACACTAGCTTTATTCTCTAGATGCTGTCAATTGCTTCCCTTGCCCCTGGGATATGTGGCCCAATCTCCAACAAAGGGCATGTATGCCAAGGCCCATTGAGTTCCTCTCCTACAGTGAAGCACTTGGCATTAACTTGGTTACCATTGCGATATTCTCCTCTGTTGTGCCGCTTTGTATTTTGGGACTGTTCATCCGTTATAGGACCACACCAATAGTGCGAGCAAACAACTGGTCTTTAAGCTGTCTTCTACTCATATCTTTGTGCCTCTGCTTCCTTTGCTCATTGGCATTCATTGGATACCCACAGCTAGATAAGTGTCTTCTTTGCCAGGTTACATTTGGTTTGGCCTTTTCATTGTGTATCTCTTGTGTTCTAGCCAAAACTATTACAGTCATCATTGCCTTCAAAGCCACCAAGCCAGGAAGTAATTTAAGAAAGTTTACTGGTGTAAGAGTATCCTACTCACTCATTGTCCTTTGTTTACTAATCCAAGTATCCATCTGTGTGACTTGGCTTTCTTCTTCACCTCCTTTTCCAGAGTTTGACTCTAATACTCAGTCAGAGGTGATTATTTTGAGCTGCAATGAGGGTTCTCCTACAGCATTCTGGTTCATGTTAGGATACCTTGGTCTCCTAGCCACCATCAGTTTTATTGTTGCATTCTTGGCTAGAAGATTACCTGACAGCTTCAATGAGGCAAAGTATATTACCTTTAGCATGTTGGCTTTCCTCAGTGTTTGGATATCCTACATCCCAGCCTCTCTCAGCTCACGAGGGAAGTATACTGTGGCCACAGAGATCTTTGCCATCTTATCTTCTAGCTGGGCTCTTGTAGTTTGTATTTTCCTGCCAAAATGTTTCATCATATTGTTTCGACCAGATATGAACACTAAAGAACTATTGATGAGGAAAAACTGTGGCTGAAAATCCAAAATGTAGACATCTATCTAATGTGGGACTACAGTTATATATTCATAGAATTTTTTATGTTGTTAGCATTTTAGGAAAGTAATTTGTAGATTCATAACTTTCTCTGTTCTGAAGGAATTGCTGTTTGTTTCACCATGTTCTCATACTGATTTCTGAATGGGAAGGTCTTCCTTCATTACAACAACCTAAGCAATCTCTGTGTTGTAATGGAAAACCCTGCAGTGTCTACATCCCTTTGAAAGTGGATGCGTCTTGTAAAGTGGCTGACCAAATAAGACACAAATAAGATATTATTGCAGGGGATGCCTGGAAATTGTGTTGGTATCAAATTAGGGTAAAATTCTGCGAAAAGCAGGGAGCCAATTACACAAGCAGAGTATGAGATCTTGGCAGGGATATGGGATTGGGATATGCATATTAACTATTTACAGAACAGTTTCTATATTGCATTGAAACAACATTTGATTTTTTTATGCACATTTTAGAAAATGAAAACATTTGTGGACTAAAATGGAATAAACTAATTAACAGTTAATATGCATTCTGGATCAAATGCAAAGCATTACACTCACCTCCTCCCTAATCCAGCCACCCTGGGTCCCTCAATGAATCTGTACCCCACTGGTCGGCTCGACCTTGCAAGTCCCCCGACACCTCTGACACCCTGGACATTTTGGAAGTGACCAAAACAATTAGAAAAAAACACACAATTCAAGTAAAACAGTGGAACTTTGTTTACAGAGGCATTAAAAGCATTAGGATTCAGCAACATAAGTTTGTCACTTGCTGAAGTTTTACTATGAACAGTAATACTGTTGATAAAAGACAGTCAAAAAGGAAACAATAACTGATTGCAGGATATATTGACTATTGAACATTTGCTGTTCACCCACTCCCCGAATTTAGAACATTATGGGGTGTTCGGCATGACTTTGGTGCCACCGAACACCCAAAAATCACCCCCCCGCCGTGCCCGCAGATGGCGCGCACAGCTCCTCCTCTGTGGGAGGGCTGCCGCCGTCTGCGCTGGCTATGTTTTGACATTTTATTTATAGTGCAGGGCGGGGCCACAGTGTGACGGACAGGTGACCCCTCCCCTTCTGACATCATGTGATGTCAGAGGGGCAGGTCACTCAATTACGTCACCGGATGGCCCCGTCCTTCACTATAACTAAAACGTCAAAACAAAGAGAGCTCACTCACCATGGAGGAGGAGCTGTTCATTTATTTTTTTTTAGGGACCGCCGCTTGTCGTGATTGACGATGGATTACAACAGGGGACACTTATTTTTATTTTTTATTTTTTAATAAAGGACTTGTCCCTAATTGTCTCCTGTGGTTTTTTTTTTTTTTTTGACACTTTTGGTGAATCAGTGGGGGTACAATGCACCCGATACTACACCCTGTTCAAAATTATTATGCAAATTATATTTTTCTCATTTACCTAAATAATTGATGTAAACAACAGTCAGCATAATTCTCATCAACTATTGAGAGTACAATTCAAATTTTATTCGAACCTCCTAATGATAACAGTATTTTTTTCAAAATAAAAAACTTTCAATGCACTGTTCCAAATTATTACACACAGTAAGTTTCAACACACTTTAAAGGTTGTAAAGAACTGAAAATTGTCATTTGTTGTGCTTGCAGCACATTTACTGAAATCAAAAGCTATTTCAATCAAACTTTGAAAAGCTTTTAAACTTTTTAAACATTTTAACAGATGACATTACATTTTAACATAGGACCCCTTATTTGATAGCAGCTTCACAAGTCTTGCATCCATTGAACTTTTGAGTTTTTGGACAGTTTCTGCTTGAATTTGTTTGCAAGATGTCAGAATAGCCTCCCAGAGCTACTGTTTGGATGTAAACTGCCTCCCACCCTCATAGATCTTTTGCTTGAGGATGCTACAAAGGTTCTCAATAGATTGGGGTCAGGGGAGGATGGAGGCCACACCATGACTTTCTCTCCCTTTATCCCCATAGTAGCCATTGATGCGGAGGTATTCTTTGCAGCATGAGATGGTGCATTGTCATGCATGAAGATGATTTTATTACGGAAAGCATAGTTCTTCCTTCTGTACCAGGGAAGGAAGGGGTCAGTCAGGAACTCTGCATACTTTGCAGAGGTCATCTTTACACCTTCGGGGACCCTAAAGGTCCCTTCCCATGATTCCGGCCCAAAACATGACTCCACCACCGCCTTGCTGACGTTGCAGCCTTGTTGGAACAGGGTGGCCATCCACCAACCATCCACTACTCCATCCATCTGGACCATCCAGGGTTGCACGGCACTCATCAGTGAACAGGACTGTTTGAAAATTAGTCTTCATGTATTTTTCTGCCCAATGCAGCCATTTCTGCTTGTGAGCATTGATTAGTGGTGGCTGAATGGAAGCTTTATGCACAGTTGCAAGACTCTGGAGGACTCTACACCTTGATGTCCGTGGGACTCCAGAGGCACCAGCAGCTTCAAATATCTGTTTGCTGCGATGTAATGGTGTTTTAGCAGCTGCTCTCTTGATCCCGATGCATGGATTTGGCAGAAATCTTTCTCAATGTGCCTTTATCTGCACAAACCCATCTGTGCTCTGATTCAGCCACAAATCTCTTAATAGTGCGATGATCACACTTACGTTTTCGTGAAATATCTAATGTTTTCATACCTCGTCCAAGGCATTGAACTATTTCACTCTTTTCGGCAGTAGATAGATCCTTTTTCTTTCCCATATTGCTTGAAAATGGTGCTCTGCTTAATAATGTGGAACACCCTCCTTTAGTAGATTTTCCTTTAATTGGGCTCACCTGGCAATCTAATCACAGGTGTCCGAGATTGCTTCAGTGATCAAAAGAGCCCTGAGACACAATGACACCCATGAGTTAAACTGAAAAACAAAATATTTAATCTTTGTGACACTGAAATAGAATTTGCATAATAATTTGGAACAGTGTGTAATTCACATAGGGGTAGTCGGGATCTGGGGGCACCCTTATCAAAGGGGGCTTCCAGATTCTGATAAGCCCCCCGCCCGCAGACCCCCACAGCCACAGCCCAGGGTTGTGGGGAAGAAGCTCTTGTCCCCATCAACATGGGGACAAGGTGCTTTGGGGTGGGGGGCGCAGAGCCCCTCCTGCCCCAAAGCACCCATACTCCCCATGTTAAGGGCATGTAGTCTGGTACAGTTCAGAAGGGGGGCGCTCGCTCATCCCCCCTATCCTTGCCAGCCAGGTTGCATGCTCGGATAAGGGACTGGTTTGGATTTTAGGGGGGACCCCACGTCAATTTTTTTAAAATTTTGGCACAGGGTTCCCCTTTAAATCCATACCAGGCCAAAAGGGCCTGGTATGGACTGGGGGGGGACCCCATGCAAATTTTTTCAGTGATTTTTTTTTGTATATTGCTGGGAACCGGCAATACATTACAGTTGCGATAATAAATGACAATTTTTCGTTTGGAGATGTAATTTTGCAATTTTTATTGTTTCACTTTAAGCATTATTAAAATCACTGCTCCTGAATAGAGTTGAGTGAACCCGGACTGTAAAGTTCGGGTCTGTACCATACTTTAGGGTGTCCGTGTCCCGAACCCGATCCCGGACATTTAAAAAAAAGTCCGGGACCGGGTTCAGTATTCGGGTATTTTTGGCGCCTGTTGAATAGCTGCAGGACAGCCAATCAACAAACGTTTCACTCGTTTGCCCTTAGAAGCCATCACAGCCATGCCTACTAATGGCATGGCTGTGATTGGCCAGTGCATCATGTGACCCAGACTATTTTTGGCGCCTGTTGAATAGATGCAGGACAGGACAGCCAATCAACAAACGTTTCACTCGTTTGCCCTTAGAAGCCATCACAGCCATGCCTACTAATGGCATGGCTGTGATTGGCTAGTGCATCATGTGACCCAGCCTCTAGCCTCTATATGAGCTGGAGTCATGTAGTGTCACGTGTTACTGGAGTAGGGAGAGGATGCTGCCGCCGCTGTGAGGGAGAGCTTAGCGTTCTAATATCATCTCATCCTGCATTAGAGACAGGTTCCTGGCGGTGCTGTGAGGGAAAGATTAGCGTTGTAAAACAATCTGATACTGGAGTAGGTACAGGATTCTGGTGCTGTGAGGGAAAGATTAGCGTTCTAATATCCTCTCATCCTGCATTAGAGACAGGTTCCTGGTGGTGCTGTGAGGGAAAGATTAGCGTTCTAATATCATCTGATACTGCATTAGGTACAGGTTCCTGCCGCTGTGAGGGAAACATTAGCGTTCTAATATCATCTGATACTGCATTAGAGACAGTTTCCTGGTGCTGTGAGGGAAAGATTAGCATTCTAATATCATCTGATACTGCATTAGGTTCAGGTTCCTGGCACTGTGGGGGAAAGATTAGCATTCTAATATCATCTGATACTGCATTAGGGACAGTTTCCTGGCGCTGTAAGGGAAAGATTAGCATTCTAATATCATCTGATACTGCATTAGGGACAGGTTTCTGGTGCTGTGATGGAAAGATTAGCGTTCTAATATCATCTCATACTGCAGGAGGGACAGGTTCCTGTAGGTGCTGTGAGGGACAGATAATTGTTCTAAAATCATCCCATACTGGAGTAGGGACAGGTTCCTGTCAGTGCTGTGAGGGACAGATTAGCGTTCTAAAATTATCTCATACTGGAGTAGGGAGAGGTTCCTGTCAGTACTGTGAGGGACAGATTATCGTTCTAAAATCATCTCATACTAGAGTAGGGAGAGGTTCCTGTCGGTGCTGTGAGGGACAGATTATCAGTTACGTACCTGGAGGGTGAGCCAGACGGTAGAGGGAGACCTATCCTACAACTCCGGCTCACGGACCGCTGGGAGTGATACAGCGGCCACGAGAGCGCAGTGGGGTAAGAGTGTCTGATCAGTCCTGGAGGCAGCTGGGCTGGATGCTGATGCAGACTGGCTTGACAGCAGAGCAGGATGCTGGTGCAGACTGGCTGGACAGCAGAGCGGGATGCTAATGCAGACTGGCTGGACAGCAGAGCAGGATGCTGATGCAGACTGGCTTGACAGCAGAGCAGGATGCTGATGCAGACTGGCTTGACCGCAGAGCAGGATGCTGGTGCAGACTGGCTGGACAGCAGAGCAGGGTGCTGGTGCAGACTGGCTGGACAGCAGAGCAGGATGCTGATGCAGACTGGCTGGACAGCAGAGCAGGATGCTGATGCAGACTGGCTTGACAGCAGAGCAGGATGCTGATGCAGACTGGCTTGACAGTAGGGCAGGATGCTGATGCAGACTGCCTGGACAGCAGAGCAGGGTCAGGCAGGCCAGGTCGGCAATGATCGGATGACAGAAGGCAGGAGGAGAAGGCAGAGGCAGGTCACAAGGCAATCTGGGGTCAGGGCAGGCAGCAGACAAGCAGAGTGGAAGGACAATCCGAGTCTAGGTCACAGGTAACGGGTACAGGAACACAGGTCACACGAAGCAGAAGCTGCAGACCAAACAGCAATGTGACAGTGTGGAGGACCAGTTTAAATAGGGCCTTTGGCGCCAACGATCGTTCGTGTTGAAGCGCGCGTACATATGCGCGTGCGCCTTGGTGTACGAACGCGCGTGCGCCGGAGCGCACGGATCGTTTTGTGGGTTTCCTGACATTATCGCTCTAAAATCATCTCATACTGCAGTAGGGACAGGTTCCTGTCAGTGCTGTGAGGGACAGATTAGCGTTCTAAAATCATCTCATACTGGAGTAGGGAGAGGTTCCTGTCGGTGCTGTGAGGGACAGATTATCATTCTAAAATCATCTCATACTGGTGTAGGGAGGGGTTCCTGGCGGTGCTGTGAGGGACAGATTAGCATTCTAAAACCATCTCATACTGGTGTAGGGAGAGGTTCCTGGCGGTGCTGTGAGGGACAGATTAGCATTCTAAAATCATCTCATACTGGTGTAGGGAGAGGTTCCTGTCGGTGCTGTGAGGGACAGATTATCGTACTAAAATTATCTCATACTGGCATAGGGAGACGTTCCTGTCGGTGCTGTGAGGGACAGATTGTTGTTCTAAAATCATCTCATACTGCAGTAGGGATAGGTTCCTGTCGGTGCTGTGAGGGACAGATTGTTGTTCTAAAATCATCTCATACTGCAGTAGGGAGAGGTTCCTGTCAGTGCTATGAGGGACAGATTATCGTTCTAATATCATCTCATACTGGTGTAGGGAGAGGTTCCTGTAAGTGCTGTGAGGGACAGATTATCGTTCTAAAATCATCTCATACTGCAGTAGGGACAGGTTCCTGTCGGTGCTGTGAGAGACAGATTATCGTTCTAAAATCATCTCATACTGGTTTAGGGAGAGGTTCCTGTTGGTGCTGTGAGAGACAGATTATCGTTCTAAAATCATCTCATACTGGAGTAGGGAGAGATTCCTGTCGGTGCTGTGAGGGACAGATTATCGTTCTAAAATCATCTCATACTGCAGTAGGGACAGGTTCCTGTCGGTGCTGTGAGGGACAGATTATTGTTCTAAAATCATCTCATACTGCAGTAGGGACAGATTCCTGTCGGTGCTGTGAGGGACAGATTATCATTCTAAAATCCCAGCTCTCCTGGCCCTGAATGCCAGCATTTCAAAATTCCTGGCCTTTGAAATGCTGTTATTCCGTCTGGTGGACACGGACAGTTTTAAAAACCTGATGGAGGAGTCTGTCCCACAGTACGTGGTTCCCAGCCGCCACTACTTTTCCAGGTGAGCCATCCCTTCCCTGCACAAACAAGTCGGGGACAAGATCAAGTGTGCACTGCGCAATGCCATCTGTGGCAAGGTCCACATAACCACTAATACGTGGACCAGTAAGCACGGGCAGGGACGCTATATCTCGCTAACTGCACACTGGGCAAATGTAGTGGCGGGTGGGCCTGAGGTGGCTAGCCGTTTGACAAATGTCCTTCCGCCACCGAGGATTGCAGGGCTTTTCTCTTTGCCTCCTGTTGCCTCCTCCTCCTACTCCGCTTCCTCCTCCTCTACCACCTCCTCATCCGGTCAGCGTAACACCTTCGCCACCAACTTCAGCACATCCAGGGGGAGACGACAGCAGGCTGTTTTAAAACTGATATGTTTGGGGAATAAACCCCACACTGCGCAGCAGCTGTAGATGGGCATTGAATAAGAGACCGATGAGTGGTTGCATTTCACTGAGGAAGTTCTGGTTCTTGAACGTAACGTGTACGAACGAACGGAAGGGGAAGAGCTACATGACGTCACCCACGGCCGATGCCGGCTCTGAATGCACTGTTTGATATGCTGATTTGCAATACTGGATGTTACATCTAGCACAGGGTCATAGTGCTGATTATGTATGTGCAATATTTATTTTTAATAAAATGTGGTTTTAATATGGAGAGCACTATGGAATGTCCTTTATGTTTTATGTGACACCTGCTGCCTGGGATCGCTTTCCGTGAGGAGGTTACCGGCTTGATATGTCCTAGAGTGGATGTGTCCTCCTCTTTTCTATTAAGGATTGTAAGGAAGCTTGATTGATCCTCCTTTGGAGGGTCCACTTGAAGAGGTGAGTGGCCATCTATAGATTGGTGGAGGATTTTTGCACTGAAGCACCTTTGTGGATGTTTTCATGCTCCCACTGCATGAACACTGGTGTTGTTGCTAATAAGGACTGATTACTGACTCTGTGGCCTTTGAAGCGCTGCACCCCTTTTATATTCGATGAGTGGTTGTTGCCACTAAGCCTCAAGCCTGGCCTGGTGGTGTGTGATAATGGGCGAAATCTCATAGCAGCTCTGGGCCTAGCCGGTTTGACGCACATCTCTTGCCTGGCGCATGTGCTGAATTTAGTGGTGCAGAAATTTCTAAAAAACTACCCGGATATGTCAGAGCTACTGCAGAAAATGCGGGCCATCTGTGCGCGCTTTCGGCATTCTCACCCTGCTGCTGCTCGCCTGTCTGCGCTGCAGCGGAACTTCAGCCTGCCCGCTCACCGCCTCCTATGCGTCGTGCCCACAAGGTGGAACTCCACCTTGCATATGCTGGAGAGACAGTGCAAGCAGCAGCAGGCAATAGTGAAGTTTCAGCTGCAGCACGCACGGGTCAGTCGCTCTGCGGAACAGCACCACTTCACCACCAACGAGTGGGCCTCCATGCGAGACCTGTGTACAATATTGCGGTGTTTCGAGTACTCTACCAACATGGCCAGTGCCGATGACGCTGTTCTCAGCGTTACTATCCCACTTCTATGTCTCCTAGAAAAAACACTTCGGGTGTTGATGGAAGAGGATGTGGCACAGGAGGAGGAGAAAGAGGGGTCATTTCCACAGTTATCAGGCCAGTCATTCACAAGTGGCTTGGAGGGTGGGTTCCTGTGCCAGTATAGGCCAGGTAAAACATTTTCAAGCCAGGGCACAGTTCTGGAGAATTAGGAGGACGAGGATGATGAGGAGGAGGAGGAGAAGGAACCGTGTTCACAGCAGGGTGGCACCCAATGCAGCTCGTGGGCATCACTGGAGCGTGGCTGGGGGGATACGGAGGACACAGATGATACACCTCCCATAGAGGACAGCTTGTCTTTGGCTCTGGGCAGCCTGGCACACATAAGCGACTACATGCTGCAGTGCCTGCTCAACGACAGCCGAGTTGCCCACATTTTAACTTGTGCTGATTACTGGGTGGCCATCCTGCTGGATCACCGTTACAAGGACAATGTGCTGTTCTTAATTCCCTCACTGGAGCGTGATCGGAAGATACGTGACTAGAAGCGCACGCTTGTAGACGCGCTGCTGAGGGCATTCCCAAATGACACCGGGGGCTCAGTGGAAGCACAAGGTGAAGGCAGAGGAGGAGGAAGAGGTCACCAACGCAGCTGTGGCACTGCCAGCACCTCAGAAGGCAGGGTTAGCATGGCCGAAATGTGGAAAAGCTTTGTCAACAGCCCGCCACAACAAACAGCACCACCAGCTGATAGGCAACATTTTAGCAACATGGTGGAACAGTATGTGTGCACACGCCTATACGTACTGACTGATGGGTCTGCTCCATTCAACTTCTGGGTCTCCAAATTGGGCATATGGCCTTAGCTTGCCCTTTATGCATTGGAGGTGCTGGCCTGCCCTGCAACCAGTGTATTGTCTGAACGTGTGTTTAGCATGGCAGGGGGCGTTATCACAGACAAGCGCAGCCGCCTGTCCACAGCCAACGTGGATAAGCTAACGTTTATTAAAATGAACCAGGCATGGATCCCACAAGACTTGTCTGTACCTTGTGCAGAATAGACATTTAGATCAGCCTCACACAGCCATTGGCATACTTTTTTTTTTTTGAATATGTCTCAATATTTTGGGGGCTACCCCAATTAGTAAAAAAAACCAAACAAACAAAAAACAGTGTTGGCTACCTCTTCCTCCACCGCCACTTCCACCTACACCGCCACGGTCACCGCCTCCTCAACCTTTAGGCTCCTACTCCACATCCACCTCCTCCAATTTTTATTTTTTTTATGTGATTTTCAGTTATTTCCCTATCCACATTTGTTTGCAGGGCACTTGTCCTACTCTTACCCCCATTTTGCTTCCTTTTGCAGCCCTCTAGCCCTTTCCAGGACTTTTTTACAGCCATTTTTGTGCCCAAAACTTCGGGTCACCATTGACTTCAATGGGGTTCGGGGTCCGGGGTCAAGTTCAGTGCCGAACTCGAACTTTTTTGCGAAGTTCGGCCGAACCCAATGAACCCGAACATCCAGGTGTCCGCTCATGAAAAAAACAATTGATTTAAAAACATTTTTTGCATTGATACATGTCCCCTAGGGCAGGACCCGGGTCCCCATACACTTTTTATGGCAATAACTTGCATATAAGCTTTTAAAATGAGCACTTTCAATTTTTTTATGTTCGGGTCCCATAGACTTTAACAGTGTTCGAATGTTTGCACAAATTTTTTGTCTGTTCGGATGTTCTGGTGCAAACCGAACGGGGGGGGGGGGGGTGTTCGGTGTTCGTTACACAGCATCAAGACTCTGTTTAGGTTAAAACCCATGGGAACAGGCAGAAGAAGGGTAGAGGTATGACCCTTTTTATGTCAGAGTACTCCCTTATGTACCTCAACACAACAGATCTAGAAAAGGATATAACACTGTACTTAATTCTTAATTCAACACACACAGTTTAACCTTTAAGTCTTTATCCCACACACATAATAAATAGAGTCCTGGGTGAAAATAGGGCCTTTATGGCATCATGAGTATTAATCCCTTGTTGGAGGGGGTAAGGTGTAGTACCATTGAAGGAAAAAAAACTTGAGTCTTCAGCTAGCTCTTAGGTGATATGCTGGAGATATTGTGATAAGCAGAGTGAAGTAAATTAGGCTGATGTGCCCTGGCAAGCAGGGGATGCAAAGAGTGCCTGTGACATCCTGAAACAAGATGAACACTGTCTCTGCTTAGCAGGGGGTGAGTGTAACACA
>BLSH010055411.1:908452-934099 GCA_018402905.1 Glandirana rugosa | reverse complement strand
CTGGTGCAAACCGAACGGGGGGGGGGGGGTGTTCGGCCCATCCCTAATAATGAACACTTACACAGCATCAAGACTCTGTTTAGGTTAAAACCCATGGGAACAGGCAGAAGAAGGGTAGAGGTATGACCCTTTTTATGTCAGAGTACTCCCTTATGTACCTCAACACAACAGATCTAGAAAAGGATATAACACTGTACTTAATTCTTAATTCAACACACACAGTTTAACCTTTAAGTCTTTATCCCACACACATAATAAATAGAGTCCTGGGTGAAAATAGGGCCTTTATGGCATCATGAGTATTAATCCCTTGTTGGAGGGGGTAAGGTGTAGTACCATTGAAGGAAAAAAAACTTGAGTCTTCAGCTAGCTCTTAGGTGATATGCTGGAGATATTGTGATAAGCAGAGTGAAGTAAATTAGGCTGATGTGCCCTGGCAAGCAGGGGATGCAAAGAGTGCCTGTGACATCCTGAAACAAGATGAACACTGTCTCTGCTTAGCAGGGGGTGAGTGTAACACAGAGTTCTACAGGTGTAGGCAAAGAGAAAAACAAAGTTGCCTGCATGCAGTGTCCCTTGTCATGCTTGAGAAAAAAAAATTGCAATTGCAATTCCAGAAGTAACTGTTTTACCTGAGGTTGCAAACCAGGCGAGTGTTGTGGATAAGGCTCCTAGAAGGAGAAGTCATCTTCCTCTTGGTGATTTAATTGTAAGAGGTGTTGCTTTAGGAAATCATGTGGAAGTGTCAAAGGAAGTTAAGTGTTTGCCTGGTGCTACTGTTAGGAGAGATAAAATGTGCATTTTAAAAATTGTCAAAAAAGCTAGTGAAGAGTGCAATGTTGAAGTTGTGTACCTTGGCACAAATGATTTGTCCCAGAATGATTTTCAGAATTTGGGCCAGGATTTTCAACAGTTAGGATGTACTGTTAAGAATAGAAGGAAAAAATACTGCGCTTATCCAATGAATTAAATTGAAACGAAAGCAGCCAGCACAACAATAAACCCTAATATTGTGTACGTGATAAAGACCTAAAAAAGTGCAGCGCTATGTATTATTTGCTAGTTAGCTATATCTTAGTACTAATAAATAGTGTAAAATGTCCAGTGGTGAGAAAAATCAAAATGAATTATTGACTGGTATGAATAAAGTCCTCTCATCCGGGGGTATCAAGGTTATATAGGTACACTCTTCACTCACATGCAGTGTGGACCTCCACCAGGAGTATATATAAATACCCTTACCAGAAATAATTTGGGTAAAGGCCCCTCATCAGAAAGGATTCTCAAAGAGAATTTGTCAGATATCCATAAGATTCACATCCAACGGGCTGTATCCACTATTCTTCATATCCAAGGTGAATATCAATCAAGGCAGGATATCCAAATCACTGTGACTTTAATTACTGGTAGTATTGACCTCATACAAGAAAAAAGGGATCCTACATAGCGTAATAGCGTTTGACCAAGTATATTTATTGAAATAAAATGCACTTACATGCGTAGAGGATAAAAAAGCATCACATGGGGGGGCGTGGCCGGCTGCAGTCAGAGATGGACGTCTGACTGCTTCTCTCTCCTCAGCCTGAAACTCTTAGAAACATCCCAGCAGACCACCAGCACAGGAGTCGCCCCAACTCTAACCTCTGAGGGACCCCTCAACACACTACAGCTACTAGGAGCTCCTGCAACGTCTGGAAGGTGGCAGGGAGAGGTGAGGATCGGGACGCAGCGGGACTGCTGCCATCTTCACAGGAGCAAATAAGGCCCACAGCCGCCGAGCTCCGGACAAACAGGAGCCAAAGGAACGGGTGAGCGTACTCTTCGCCCCGCTCTGAACCCGCACGGCCCCCTTTCCCCTCTCTTGAAGGAGGCAGTCTCAACAAGAGACACAGATTGCCTCACAACCGCTGAGGGTTCTTAGGCCTTCCTTCAATTTATCAAACTGATCAGCAGCACCCATCTTGTGAACTTCTACTCTGTTTAGAGACGTGAAGATCTTTGCTTTTTTATTTTTTTTGCTTTTTTTTCTTCTTCTGGACAAGCCTTATACCTCTACAGGCTTCATATCCCTAAACTGACCACTTCCAGGTATCAAGTACTGTAAAGCGGGCTCTTTCAAAACCCAACCCCACAGGCCTGGATTGTGGGTCGAACGCAACAAACCTAAGTACACAGTGGTATGTACAAATCTAACGCACCCCATCAGGGACCCCATCGTCGCATTTCTGAATTTTTCATCAGAGACAAAATGCATCAATCCCAGAACGGTCTTAACGCTACTCCACCGCTTGTGTCCTCCCCAGCCTTGACAGGCCCTCCACTGTCGCCCCCTGTTCCTGAAGAGATGGACAGTTCTGAACAATGCACTCCAACACCTCCAACAACCACCCCAGATAGGGGCAAGAGGGCTGCGCAATCTCCAGCTCCTTCCCCATCTAAGGTTCCACTCTACAAAAAACAGCATTGGAGTGGAAATATGGAAAATTCAAAAACCCAAGATTCCCTAGCTGACCTTCCCGCCAGCGACCAACCAGCATCAGAACACACATTAAAAATGATGCTTCTCTCACTACAGAAGGACCTAAGAAACAATCTTACAAACCAAAGTGGATGAGATTGAAGATTGCACTGAAACATTGGAAAGACAAGTGGATGGGCAGGCCTCCACACTACAAGAGTCCTCAGACGTAATTCAACAACACACAGAAGAGATACGCTACCTACAAGCAAAAGTGGCTGACCTGGAAGACCGCTCCAGAAGAAATAACATAAAATTCAGAGGGATCCCCGAATCTATCAAGCCCTCGGACCTTACAACATACCTGCAGCAGCTATTCCTCAAGCTTATTCCGCAACTATCACAGTTGGAATTAATGATAGACCGAGCACATAGAATTGCAAAACCAAATTATCTACCGGAGACGGTCCCACGAGATGTCCTGGCCTGCATACATTTCTACCAAGTCAAGGTAAAACTGATGTCAGCAGCACGTTCAAGTAAAACCATGCCAGATCCCTACACAACCATCGCACTCTTCACAGACATATCAGCGGCAACGGCCAGAAACCGGAAGGAATTCACCCAGGTAACTTCAACCCTTCGAGAGCACAACATTCCCTACAAGTGGGGTTTCCCTGCCAAATTGATTGTTACGTACCACGATCAAAGCACGAACATCATCTCTCCCAAGGAAGGCATTAAACGCCTGCTAAACTGGGGAATTATCTCCGCTCCGCCTCCACCTCCAGATCAACGAAGAGCTTCGCCGCCATCCTGTGGTGGCCCATCCACATATCAATCCAGAGGAAGACACCAGCAACACTATTAATGCCAGGCTCCTACCAGACTCTTACCTATCATTACATCCAGCACGGTCCTAAAAATTTGATGAGCAACCCAGTTTCAGCTGAGTATACCTCTCTCCATTGTTTTTGTTGTTGTATATCGGTTCCCTTGGTACCCTCCAGGTGATACCAAAGTGCTACGCACTTTCAGTTGCTCACACTTAAGGAACTCATGTTATTAGCGATCAGTTTTATTGCTATTTAAGTTGTTTTTTCTTTTTTATTTTACTGACCTCTGCAACCTCTAATACAGTCATAACATTGTTTGATATATAGTGCATATCTTAAAACTGCCTTCTGTAGCCATATACTCTCGAATAACAGGTGTCATCCGTAACAGCTCTCTTAACAGTAGTGTCGCAACATTCCAAACATGGCCATTAGTATCTTCTCCCTTAACGTAAAAGGCCTCAATACACCCTTTAAACGCCAACTACTTTGGAAAGAGGCTTCCAAAAGCAAGGCAGGCATCATTTGTGCCCAAGAAACACTTTGCTGCAGACAAAGCACCTAGTTGTAGCCACAAATTATATCCTCTCTGCTTTATGGCAAACGCACTTAAAAAAAAAAGCAGGAGTCCTAATAGCTATCCGATCATCGGTGACATTCAAATTGCTCCATTCTGAAATTGACCAGTTGGGCAGATACATTATTCTTCATGCCACCTTCAATGACCACATAATGACCCTGGTCAATATTTATACCCCTAACATCCACCAAGAACAATTCTACCAAACAGTCTTAGCTAAACTGACTCCTTTTAGGCAACACCCTCTCATCATATGCGGGGACTTCAATCTAATAATGGATAAAACCTTAGACTCCTCTAATCCCCTGCGGAAACAAACCACAGTCCTATCCAAATTACTTGCATCAGAAGACCTCTACGACCCATGGCGATGTTTACATGGTACTGAAAAGGATTACACCCTCTATTCACACACTCAGAAAGCATACTCGAGGATTGACATGTTTCTGGTAGACAAATTTACACTTCAAACAATCCATGAAGCCAAGATTGGTAATATCACCTGGTCTGACTACGCCCCAATTACACTTGCACTGTTTCCCCCAAATCACGTTCCCGCAGGCAAAAGATGGAGACTCAACACCTCCCTTTTGTCCAATCCGAACTGCCAGAAACACGTTGAATCCGCGCTAAAAGAATATTTCCACCATAGTGCTAATTCTGTCTCAAATCCATATATGTGTTGGAACGCCCACAAGGCTGTGATCAGAGGTCTACTCATAAAACTTGGGGCCCAGGAGTAAAGGAAACACAATGCTACCACAGCTAAGCTCTTAGAACAAATTAAAACCCTTGAAAAGGCCCACAAGGCTACACCAACACCCTCGTTGGAACAAGATTTAGCCAATGTAAGAAAATCCCTGAGTGAGCACCTACACTCAAACTTTGACCTAACACTAAAAAGATTGAAACTAAATTTCTATGTACACCATAATAAACCAGGGGCCCTGCTAGCCAAACAGCTTAAGAGACACTTGGTTCACGCTAAGATCCCTTATTTACTTTCTGTAGACCAGAGACGCCTTTCCAATTCGAAAGACATAGCTGATCTCTTTAGCCAGTTCTATGCCACCCTGTATAACTTAGCACCCTCGGGAGAAAAAGAAGCACCCACCACAGGAGATATAGCACGTTTCCTGGATCACCTTGATCTACCATCTCTTTCTCAGGAGCAACTTACGAATATCTCTGAACCCTTCACTGAGTTGGAGATCAAACGTGCTATAACCTCCTTACCACTTCATAAAGCGCCGGGTCCGGACGGTCTATACAACGAATATTATAAAAAATTCATGCACATCCTGAACCCATTTCTCTGCCAGACACTTAACCACACATTATTGACAGGCACAATTCCAGAAGAGGCTTTGGAAGCCACCATAACCACTATCCCAAAACTGGCCAAACCTTCAGAAGACCCAGCCAGTTATAGACCAGTATCACTACTTAATACGGACACGAAGCTCTATGCCAAACTCCTTGCATCTCGCATAGCTACAATAATTCCCCAACTGGTTCATCCGGACCAGGTGGGATTTATGAATGGGAAGCAGGCATCAGATGGAACAAGATGATACGTTAGCCTACTACAACTAGCAGAACGCAGTCAAACGCCTTCTTTGTTCATATCCTTAGATGCAGAGAAGGCGTTCGACAGGGTCGATTGGAACTTCCTACAGGCAGTTATACTAAAATTTGGCTTCTCTGGTTCTATACTCAAAACTATAATGGCTCTATACTCCGCTCCATCTGCCAGGGTGATCAACTCAGGCATATTTTCAGAACCCTTTAAAATTTCGAACGGCACAAGACAAGGTTGCCCCCTCTCACCAGTGATATTCTCACTTGTAATGGAACCGCTCGCTCAGGCGATACGCGTAAACGCCTCAATTAAAGGCATCTCCATAAGCAACCATGACCACAAAATCGGTTTATACGCAGATGATGTGATTATCTCTATAACTGAACCTCAATTATCATTACCACATCTCCATCAAACACTGGACCTCTTCAGTAGAGCATCCCTGTACAAGATTAACTACACTAAATCTGTCATGATAGGTGTCAACTTAGAAGCCAGATCTAAACGCACCATCACTGAATTAACGTCCTTCCCCTGGGCCCAAGACTCAACACTTCCTTACCTGGGCATCTATCTGACCTCTCCTTCCCATCAATTACACAAAATTTTGCTCAACTCTTGATCAAATTGCAAAGAATTACACAAGACCTAAAACACACTCAAGCCTCGTGGGCAGGACGCATAGCGCTATCCAAAATGTATATTCTGCCACATATTCTTTATTACTTTAGAACACTTCCAATACCATTCCTCCGCTCCCAGTTAGTCAAATTACAGGCAATATTGTCCTCCTTCATCTGGAACGGTAAGCACTCCAGGCTTAAAAGAGATCCTATGCTCTCCAACTATAGAGGGAGGTATGGGAGCACCCAACATCATTGCATATTACAAAGCAACTATTCTAGACCAGACGAAAAGCTCCAACACCAACTCTAAGACATCTATACAAAGCAACAATGGACCCTAGCTCTGTTATGTCCCCTGAAATTCTCTAAGTGTCTTACTCACTGGGAAGGCCTACAAAAAATTTCACCCCAGCTAAACTTGCCAAGATATACCCTTCGACCACAGACAGATGCTGGAGGGCCTGTGGACAAAGACGTACCAGTCTACACGTTTGGTGGTCATGTCCTAAACTATCCTCCTTTCTAACAGATATATTAAACAGGCCAATAGTTCTCTCCCCTCAACTGACCCTTTTTGGTCTAGACCTTGAACTATGGCCCGCTCCTCTTCATGCCCTACTAACACATTCACTCATCGCCATCAGATTATCCATCGCCAGGAAATGGAAATCACAAATAACCCCCTCCATAAAAGATGTCATCGGCTCCCTGAACGATCAAGGACTCATGGAACAAATGTTTGCGAAAGCCAACCTACTGATTCCACTGTTTCAAAAGAGATGGTCTCTTTGGATAGAACACCCAAAGTGCACACTTTTAATCTAAGCAGATACGCTCTGGAGCTACAAAAGCACTATGACTCTTTCAGTTATTCTTTGTTTGAAATACGGGGCAATGCCTCTTAATAACCTGCAGCTAGTGGTGGCGCGATGCGGGGGCACCAGTGCCTTTTCTGGGGTGGTGCTCCCGCACCCCCCCCCCCCACACTCTCGCTATATTGTGCTACAGTGAATATGTTTATATTTGTTCTCCGTTGATGCAGCGTCGCTTACGCAGCCAGGTAAAGCCATGCATCCACGGTCTTATATTCATTCTGATATCAAACTGTAACATGTTGAGACTGACGTCTGTTTCTTTTTCTACACCTGCGAATGCTACAAATGTCTGTTATAACATCTGAAAACTCAATAAAAATGTATTGATAAAAAAAAAGCATCACATGGAATTCCAATGTACAAAATAGGCGCAATGAGCTGGAGCAGACCCTCCTCTCCCGACGCGTTTCGTCTGAAGAGACTTCAACTGGGGCATGGGTTTACTGCTCCCCATTGCGCTATATATATATACTATATTCATAATTGATCAATTGGTTCCATTAGTGGAACCCGCCAATCTGGGTCATCACACTGAGTGTCAAGCCTCGATCTGAGCTATAATGATCCGCCACCTTATTGGTCAGGCAGCATAACTCGGATCTTAAACCACCTCCCATTGGTGATTACCCATACCAGGCCTCATTTCTACTTACTACCTCAGAAAACATCATTTCCGGGCGGATGCGGTCATTATTTTGTAAAAGACGTTCAAAAGTTGCATTGGTGACAAGGACTCAGTTATGGAGATTTCCAGGTTGGGGGTAACCTGTCCTTTTGGGAAGTGGGCACCGCCAATAAACTCTCTCTGTCCTCCCACGGTCTTAGGAGATTAACATGGTAAATCTGCTCCGGTTTCCTTTTCCCAGGCTGGTAAACTTTGTAGTTTACTTCCCCTGCTCTTTCCCTAATCTCAAAGGGACTCTGCCACTTTGCCAGAAATTTACTACTAGCACCAGCATTCTGTCTCCGGGGGTTGAAAGTTTGGGTTTTGGCACCCTGATTGTAAACCCTTCTCTGGGCTTCCTGGGCTTGCTCCATATGCTTTCGTACAAGGGGCAGGACAGCTGTGATTCAATCCTTCATCAAGGAGACGTGTTCTATGATGCTTCTATATGGGGTGCCCTCTTCTTCTCACGTCTGTTTTGTGCAATCTAGCAGCCCCCTGGGGTGTCTACCATACAAGAGTTCAAAGGGGGAATACCCCGTAGATGCCTGCGGAACCTCTCGTATGGCAAAACATGAGGTACGGCAGCAAAAAATCCCAATTTCACCCATCTTTATCCATCACCTTTTTAAGCATACTCTTGAGGGTCTTGTTAAACCTTTCCACCAGACCATCAGTTTGGGGGTGGTGAACAGAGGTACGGAGATGGGAGATTTTGTACAACTTGCACAATTCTCAGGTCACTCTGGACATGAATGGGGTACCCTGATCTGTCAAGATTTCTTTAGGGATCTCCACCCGAATAAACACCTGGACCAGCTCCTTGGCAATAGTCTTAGCGGAGGTATTCCGCAAGGGTATGGCCTCAGGATAGCGGGTCACATAGTCCGGGATCACCAAGATGTGCTGGTGTCCACGGGCAGATTTTACTACTGGTCCCAAGAGGTCCATGCTAATTCGCTCAAGTGGCACTTCAATTATGGGGAGTAGGACAAGGATACTGTCCTGACACTCAGGGGATGATTCACAATATTCTTTGACGTCTGCATACAACCCTAGCCAGAAGAATCTCTGGGCTATTCTCTTCCTGTTTTTTTCCATACCCAGATGTCCCCCCATCACATGCCCATGGGCCAGATCTGGCACCATCCTGCGAAAGGGCTTGGGAACCACTAGCTAATCCACTTCGTCTTAAAAAGCCCACAAATTACCGCGCTATAAATAAATAAATAAATAAATCCTGTATCAATGCAGCCACTATGAATAAATAAACATAAAAAATATATAGTGAAAACCAAACATTCAATAGTGAGAGTCATTTTCACAGCAGTGCTAAGTGTAATGAATACACTCTATGATCAAAAATTAATCAGTGAACAATTAATTAGTGAAAAACTGTGAATCATAAAACATAAAAAGTTTATAAAGAGTCCATAGTCCTATAACATGTAGTCCATGTGTTAAAAATACATCCAATTCAAACACACCACTACCGTCCTCCACCAAGTGAAAATCGTGAGAAATCATCCCTATGGAGAGAGGCTCACCAAAAAACAGATGGTAACCAGCATATCAGCATAAGCAGGTGCTCTCATCTGTTCCCGCGATCCACAGATTCCAACACTCAGCAGTGTCTCATCATCGAACGGTACATGTAGGGACAACAATAAAGCCTCGCATAGTGTAACTCTTTAAAAAACTGTGTTGCTTTATTAAAAGTAAAATGCACTTACAATTAAGGAGTAAAAGTCACGCATGTGTGTAAAAACATGGTGAGTCGGAAACTATGTTAGAGCGGATATCTAAACTCTACCGCCTCCCGACTGCTCAAGTGAAAGTTAATGGCCTTCTGTCGGACCTGTTTGAGATAGCGAATGGGACACACCAGGGCTGCCCGTTGTCGCCCCTCTTATTTGCCTTGTCCCTAGAGCCTTTTTTGTGTACGATCCGGATGAACCCAAATGTATTGGGTCTGGCGACAGAGAAGACGAATCATAAGATATCGGCATATGCCGATGACCTCCTCTTCTCGCTCGCTAACCCCATAATATCCCTCCCCAACTTGATGCGGGAATTTGAGACATTTGGTGAACGTGACAATCTGAAAATTAACTTTGAGAAGTCAGTAGCCATGGGGATCCACTTGGACTCGAGGATGTTGACAACTCTGAAATCCAAATTCAAATTTAAATGGTCAGATGACACTATTAGATACTTGGGTACCAACATCCCAACTGAAGTGGGGCGTACGTTCCATCCTAACTTCCCACCCCTGCTATCCACAACAAAGACACTACTAGATAAATGGAGAGGGGGACTATACTCATGGTTCAGCAGGTGTAACCTGCTGAAGATGATTGTACTCCCGAAATTCCTATACCTACTACAGTCACTGCCGATACACATCCCGGACAGCTACTTTAGACAGGTACATACTATATTTATGAAATTTATCTGGACACAGTCCAGACCCCGCCTTGCCAGAAGGTTCTTGACACTGCCCAAACACATGGGCGGGCTGGCCCTCCCTGACATACGTAACTACTACCGGGCAGTGCACTTAGGTAGACTTATAGATTGGGGGAGACATTCTAACAACAAGCTTTGGGCTCAGATAGAGCAGTCCCAGTCTCCCATGCTATTACAGGGGGCTCTCTGGTGCTACGATTCACTGCCACCTAAAATGAAGACACACCCCACGATCGGTAACACGCTACGCGTAGGGCACCGGACCACTGCCCAACTGTCCCTCACTACACAAGAATCCCCTCTCTTTCCAATCTTGGGTAACCTTGCATTCCCTCTGAGCCTTAATGCAGCATCTTTCCGAAGGCTCATAAACGAGCGGCACACTCAGATGTCGCACTTTATAGAGTCACGCGATTGGCCCACACTGATGGCTCTGACGGCAACGCCTGGACGTTTCCAGCTTCCTTTCTGGAACGCTTTACAGTTTCACCATTTCCAACACTCACTCCCCGACCCACACCACTATACGCGAGACCTCATGACTTTTGAGGACTACTGCTCTGGTGAGGGTCAATTACCATAGGTATTGTCAAAAATGTATGCATTGGTCAACACACCTGTGGAACAGCCCCGACTGCCGTTCCTACAAAAGTGGGAAAATGACCTACAACGTTCCTTTACGACTTCCCAACAGCAAAACATCCTCCAATATTCCCTTAAATCCGCTACCTGCACCAAAATGCAGGAAACTAACTATAAATTACTTACTAGGTGGTACTACACCTCCCAGAAGCTAAACACTTGCTACCCAGCAACTTCAGATCGGTTTTGTAGATGTCAAACTGAACAGGGTACGCTCCTACATATATTCTGGTCCTGCCCCCTACTACAGCAGTTCTGGGCGACGGTCCGCACTATCACCCAGAAATTCACAGAACACATGATCCCAAACGACCCTGCTTCCCTACTATTACATGCTACGATGATACCACCCAAACAATACCGCAAATATACAGCCCTATACCAGTGTACATAAATACAGCCATATACCAGTGTCCATAAATACAGCCATATACCAGTGTTCATAAATACAGCCATATACCAGTGTACATAAATACAGCCATATACCAGTGTCCATAAATACAGCCATATACTAGTCCCATGAAATGCAGCCATATACCAGTGTCCATAAATACAGCCATATACCAGTGTCTATAAATACAGCCATATACCAGTGTCCATGCAATGCAGCCAATCACCAGAGTCCATACAATGCAGCCAATCACCAGAGTCCATACAATGCAGCCCTACCTGTGCCTTAGGAGCTGACAGGGAGACCTATTCGGATTTCCTGCCGCGCCTACTGTGATGATGTCATCACAGGTATGCCTGACTCTCAGAAGACAGAGCAGCAGAAGACAGAGCAGCCCGAGAGGCCGCCGCGGCAGTACCCCATTTGGCCACTGGGGCTGCTCTGTTTTCTCACTGTGTGAGAAGTGACAGCGGTGCTCATTGGTGTCCGGGAGCCTGCAGTCAAATGGGTGCTCCCGTCGGCAACGGAGGGGAGGGGGGGTTGGCTGGTACATTCACACCATAAGACGCAGGGATACTTTCCCCCATTTTTGGGGGAGAAAAAAGTGCATCTTATGGTGTGAAAAATATGGTATTATCTGGTTTTGTTAATATTTGAGTAACACCCCTGAGACCTGAGCTAATTATTTGTTATAGGTTCCAATTATGCATTAAATTTACTCCGGGATTTTAAGATCTGACCATTGTTATTGTGCGTTTGACATATTTTCCCCTTACAGCTGCCGACTGGCATGAGAAGTGTTAACGGCTCAGACGAATGCGGGGAAGTGTAAGCTTTCATGGGTTACTTGCACAATTGGTCAAGGGATTAGGTTGGATTGCGCAGGCACGGTTAGTGCTGTACAACAGGGTTGAGGGAGTCTATACTTAAGTGTAGTTGCCGAGCTGTGTAGCCTCCCTCTTGTGAGGAAACGCGTCAAGGGCAAGGCTACACGGCGACGCAGAACCAGGCCGGTGATGTTCCCTGTGACACGGAGGATAGGATGGAACAGGACGTTGACTCACCACATTTGTACACACATGCGTGACTTTTATTCCTTAATTGTAAGAGTACTACTTTTAATAAGGCAACAACGTTTTTTAAAGAATTACACTATGCGAGGCTTTATTGTTGTCCCTACATGTACCGTTCCATGATGAGGCACTGCTGAGTGTCATTGGAATCTGTGGATTGTGGGAACGGATGAGGGCACCTTATAAGTAAACCAATACACCATCAGTCCGTTAGTGCCAAATCACTCTGATGTCAGTATTCATAGCAGCGCTAGCTTCCAACAGTGCAAGGAATGATTAGACATAATTCACAGAGTAAATGCCACCAGTGACAAAGTCCAAAATAAGGTGATGAACTATCGGGCTGCAGACTGGCATGCATGCACCCACACCAACCCTCCACAAAGTGCCTCTCACCCCTAAGGATTTGCACTCACCAGAAAATAATATAAATTGCGCGTTGCATAAAATCCTGGAAAGGTCTCTCACACCAATCACTTCCCATGTGTTGTCATAGTGGGGTATAAGAAAAAATCATACATAGCGTAATCCAGCTACAATTTTTATTAATATGCCCACATATATAATGCACTTACGAAATATATAATAAAAATGAGCAGTGTAAATCACTATTCTTCCGCTCCACCCTTCTGGGTCTGCCTCTCTCACAGCTTACACTGAGGTGTTGGGTTCTCCACTCCCTGTCTGTGACACGCACACATCACTTTCGGTTGCCGTTGGGTCACACACTGATGCGTTTCGTCATCATGACTGCTTCAGAGGGCGTGGCCCAGCAGCACAAGCAACCTTTATTTATACTATATAAAGGCGGAGTGGAGAACCGAACATCTTGTTGTAAGCTTGGAGTAAGAGGCAGACCCAGAGAGGTGGAGTGGACGAACAGTGATTATACACAACTTTACACTGCTCGTTTTTATTATATATTTTGTAAGTGCATTTTATATGGGGGCATATTAATAAAAATTGTAGCTGGATTACGCTATGTACAATTTTTTCTTATACCTCACTATAATAACGCATTGGAAGTGATTGGTGTGAGAGACGTATCCAAGATTGAATACAAGGCACAATTTATATTATTTTCTGGTGAGTGCAAATCCTTTGGGGTGAAAGGCACTTGGTGGAGGATCGGTGTGGGTGCACGCATGCCACTCTGCAGCCCGATAGTTCATCACCTTATTTTGGACTTTGTCACTGGCAGGGCCGCTGATGGGGGGACCACTAGCTCCAGTGTGGGGGGCCCGGAGCACACGGGGGGCTCACACAGGGGGGATTAGCTACAGATGACAATTGTGTCTCTTTTCCTCCAGCAGATGAATGCTGCTCTCCTTCCCTCTCCCTTGCTGTCAGCTATTATCTGATAAGAAAGAGACAGTCGTCCCTCACTAATTCCCCTTCCTGCGTGGGCCCCCCTCCTCTCAGCACTGGAGTTTGTGATCTTTATAACTTAGACTCCATGCACACTGGCTTAAAAAAACATTGCTTCTATGGGAGTTTAGTGTTTTGCCTGTAGAAGCAGCTCAATGTTATCCTATGTGTCCATACACATTAGGACAATTAGGCATATTTTAAGCTCAACGTTTCAAGACAGAAAAAAAAACCCCTCTGGTTCTCCTAAACTTGTCTAAACTTTGTACAAAAAAATGTTCTATATGAGCGTTTTTCAGCCAAGTGAACTGGAGTTTTTTTAAGCCCAGTGTGCATGGAGCTTAACTTTTTTTTCTCTCCCTCTGTCTTTCTGAACCCGGAGCCTGTATATTTTTTTCATCTCATCTTCATTTATATTTATTAACTCAGTTATATCTTTTAGATTTAGCAGGGATTCTGTGAGTTATGTTGTATTTGTGTCTGCTAATAGTTTTATTGTATTTTTTGTGAAATATAGCTTTAATACTTTCTTGGGGGGGGGTCCTGTCAGATAGAAATCACGGGGCCCCATAGAGACTATCAGCAGCCCTGGTCACTGGTGGTGTTTACTCTGTGAATTATGTCTAATCATTCCTTGCAAGAACTGTTGGAAGCTAGCGCTGCTATGAATACTGACATCAGAGTGATTTGAGACTAACGGACTGATGGAGTATTGGTTTACATATAAGGCTGTTTTAGGTTATAGCAGCAGCTTTTTTCAATTATTGGCGATTTACAGTATATCCTGAACGCTGTGATAATTAGGAGGGCCATGTAATTTTGTTTATCAGGATGAGAGCACATGCTTATGCTGATATGCAGGTTGCTGGGAGGACGTTAGTGTTGTGTTTGATTTGGATTTACTTTTAACATATGGACTACACGTTATAGGACTATGGACTCTTTATGAACTTTTTATGTTTTATGATTCACAGTTTTTCACTAATTAATTGTTCACTGATTAATTTTTGATCATAGAGTGTATTCATCCTAGCAAACATATTTATGGCGAAATGGGAGGACAGATTTGTATTCTGCCAACTAAGACCGGAGCTGCGATTTTAGGCTGGTTTATTGATGATTTATTCTTTATATGGGAAGGTTCGGAAGAAACATTACATCAATATACGAGACATCTGAACAATAATCACAATAATATTAGGTTGGACTACCAATTTAGTAATGATGAGATTAATTTTTTGGATTTGGTGATTTTCAGGGTGGATGATGCCCTAGCTACTAAGGTTTATTTCAAGTCTACTGGTCGAAATAGTTACCTTTTGATCAGGAGTGGGCATCATCCATCCAGGTTGAGAAACATACCAAGAGGCCAGCTGACCAGGACTTTCTGGAACAGTCAGAAGTGATCAAACAGAGGTTTGTACAGAGGGGCTGCTGAGTGTCATTGGAATCTGTGGATCGCGGGAACAGGTGAGAGCACATGCTTATTCTGATATGCTGTTTACCATCTATTTGTTGGTGAGCCTATCTCCATAGGGGTGATTTCTCATGATTTTCACTTGGTGGAGGATGTTAGTGGTGTGTTTGATTTTGATTCATTTTTAACACATGGACTACACGTTATAGGACTATGGACTCTTTATGAACTTTTTATATGATTCACAGTTTTTCACTAATTAATTGCTGTATATACGCAAAAAAGTTGATAAGTGATGGTCGACGCGTTTCGCTATTAAGCTTCCTCTGGACCTTGTCCTTGTAGACTATAATTGAAAAATACATATTGTAAACAATGTAGATATAGTACTTAGTAGATATGTGTTCATACATTGTCACTTTGACATACAGGAATACTTGCATAAAAGATATATATATACGTGTACAGTATATGGCTTTGTCTGAGATCCAAGGACCAATTGGTAGTCAGGGGGGTCGGACACAGGGGATGAAATAGGCTGGCTAAGCTCGACACCTAGCCAGCCTATTTCATCCCCTATGTCCGCCCCCCAGACTACCAATTGCTGCGATCTTTCACCTCTAGACACATTGGAGGGTGGAGCAGATGAGCGCAACAAGTCTTCAGCAGCCGTGTATCTCTCAATGAGGTCCACCAGTTGGCTTGCAGTTTTGGGGTCCCCATGGCTGATCCCTTTCCTCAAAGCAGCAGGGAACACCCGTAGATAGCGGTCCATGACCATGCACTCCACAATCTGGGGACCTGGCAAAGTGTCTGGCTGTAGCCATTTCCTGGTAAGGTGAACTAGGTTGAACATCTGTGAACGGGGTGGCTTGTTGGTGGGGTAGGTCCACTGATGCATGTATTGTGCCCAGACTGCCACGGTGACCCCCAGGCGTGTGAGTTTCTCTGCCTTTAGAGTCTCATTGTCCTGGGCCTTATCTGTTTCCAGATCGAAATAGGCTTTTTGGGGTTCACCTGTCAAGAATGGTGCTAACAGTCCCGCCCACTGTTCTTGGCCTTCCTTCGCAAAGAGCGACTCTTTCAAAGGACGTGAGGTACGCCTCCATATAATCGTCAGGTGTCATTTTCTGCATATGGCAAGAGGCATGTACCAACTTTTTGGTTCCAATGTCAGGGGAGGTGCGGGCCCCTTCTTTAACTCCAACAGGGCCTCAGCCAACTGTCATTTCATCTCCTGTTGTGCTGTGATAGCCTAACGACTTTCCACCCGCTGAGCTACAGTGGCCTCTGCAACCTGGAGGTTGGTTTCCTGCTGAGCTGCAATGGTCTGGCGACTCTCCTCTCGCTGGGCTGCAGCGGCCTCGGCGGCCTGACGGTTGGTTTCCCATTGGGCTGCATTGGCTTGCAGCAGGGCCTTCAACATTTCTTCCATCTTTGAAAGTTGCCTCGCTGAACTCCACCACGTGTGGGAGATTAGCTCGTGGGGATCACTTTTCAGAGGAAAAGATTCAGCCTGGAGGTCAGTTTCTTTAAAATCTGGCCGATTGCCAGGTTTATTATGACAGGTTTGCAAGATCAAAACCCATAAATAAAGAAAACAAAACCTTGCCGTCTGGTGTTAAACTAAACAATCTGGTTCCTCTCTATACAGTGTGGGGCTGTCCCTGACACCCACAAAGCATAAGCACAGTGTAAACTTTTTTCTTTGAGTCCAAATTAGCACACGGAGCTCCTTCAGCTTTCTCCCTGTGAGATCCAGGATAGAGCTCTCCTCTGCTCTCTTCCTGGTCATTAAATGCAGGTGGAGAGGGGTTTCAGTGGACCAGAAAGTCCAGGCCGGAACCAGCCCTGCCATGGTGGCTGGCAAAACCAGGGTCGGACTCTCGCTAGTCGTCTCAAAATGATCGCATGCGAGGCGACAAGTATCGCCCGTCCATTACGGCACCTCGCATAACATCACACTATCCAGAAGAAGGGCAGCAAGATACAGTAGAAGCTGGCAATTACAGGCCAGTGAGTTTAACATCAATTGTAGTCAAGTTAATAGAATCACTTCTGAAAAAAAGGATCATTGATCACCTAAAAATACACAGCTTGCTGGACCCAAAGCAGCATGGCTTTACTGAGGGCAGATTGTGTCAGACAAATCTGATTGAATTCTTTGACTATATTACCAGTGTTTTGGACCAGGGTGGTGCTGTGGACATAGCGTATCTTGATTTCAGCAAGGCATTTGATACAGTTCCACATAATGATCTAATACAAAAGTTGTACAAGCTGGGACTTAACCCTTGGGTGGTTCAGTGGATATGCAGTTTGCTAAAGGATAGATCCCAGAGTGTGGTTGTAATTGAGGTTTCACTCAGAAAAGAGACCAGTCACTAGTAGTGTATCCCAAGGCTCTGTACTGGGTCCTGTTCTATTCCATCTTTACGTAAGTGATATAACTAAAGGTTTGTTGGGCAAGGTGTCTTTTTGCTGATGATACAAAGGTGTGTAAAAGGGTTGAAATCCCTGGAGAAGTCTGTAACATGGAACATGATTTGGCATTGCTGGAAGATTGGTCAAGTAAGTGGAGACTGCAGTTCAATATTTCTAAATGGAAAATAATGCACCTAGGGAAAATAATCACCCTTGAAGACTACAACATTGGGGGTACAGTGTTAGCCAGCGCTACAGAAGAAAAAGATTTGAAGGTGCTTATTTCAGATGATTGCAAAATGAGCAAACAGTATGACCAGTCAGTGGGAAAAGCAAATAGATTTTTAGGATGCATCACTAGTGGGATCACCAGCAGGAAGAAGGGGGACCTGGTATGCATGGGGGAGGGACCCCACACGTTTTTTTTTGTTTGTTTTTTCATTTTTTCATTTTTATTTTCGATAATCATTTTAAATGTCATTTTCTTTTCTTTACAAATGTCAGTTTTGCTGCAGCAGGTTCTATACACAGTACAGATGCACCACTTTACAGGCAGACTAGGGGTTGATTTACTAAAGCTTGAAAGTGCAAAATTTGGTGCAGCTCCACACAGAAACCAATCAGCTTCAAGGTTTTATTGTCAAAGATTGGGTTAGAAGCTGATTGGCTAGCATGCACAGCTGCACCAGTTTTTGCACTCTCCAGCTTTAGTAAATCAACCCCCTAAGACAGTGGTTCTCAACTCCGGTCCTCGGGACCCACTAACAGGCCAGGTTTGCAGAATAACTGAAATATATCACAGGTGATATAATTTGCTGCTCAGTGATTGCAGTATTCTAGTCTGCATCTCCCCAAGGTAATACTTAAAATCTGGCCTGTTGGTGGGTCCCGAGGACAGGAGTTGAGAACCATTGCCCTAAGAGGACCCCCCAGGCACTATATTTAAAGGAATGTTTTATTTATATTGTTTCACTTTAACTGTCAGGAAATGCAGTCTGAAAATCAGGACCAAACAGCCGTTCCTGTGCGCGTGTGCATGCGACAGATGCGCACACATGTGTGCGTGCGGCAGGTGCACGCGCATGTGTGCGCTGGCATTGGCGCCAGAAGCTCTATTTAAACCTGCCAACAGCAGACTGGTGCTGTCTGTTCTACAGCATATCCCGTGTCCCCAGTGATCTGAATCTGTGTATTTACTGTTCCTGTGACCCCAGCTTGATCTGATTACCCGTGCTTTCCGCCTGTACCGACCTCAGCTTGTCCACGACCACTCTTCTGCCTGCTCCATTCTGTACAGTGCTGTCCACCTGTTGATGAACCTTGCTTGTACCTGCTACCAGCCAAGCCCTTGTGCCATCCCGCACTCCCGAGCCTCCTGTTCCCACCTCCAGGGGCTCCCAAATCGGGATAGTATGAGAGGTCATTCCCCGCACAAACCGGACTCCACCGCCAGGATTGTGACAGTAACGGACAGCCATGACGGAGTCTGTGAGGGGACCCTCTCCTATGGATGAACTGTGCCAGCACCTGGCTGGCCTTACACAGGCCGTGAAGAGCCTACAAGAGGGCTACAAGAAGAGCGAGTACAAGAGCTCTCTGCACCCTCTGCATCTGGGACTGCACCAGCTGCTGTTCGTACTGTTGTGGCACTACTGTCTGAACCTAAGGTCCCCACACCTGAACACTTCTCCGGAGACCTCAGGAAGTTACGGACATTCAGAAATGCCTGCGAACTGTACTTTTCACTCCAACCCCTTATGTTCTCCCTGGAAACCACCAAAGTGGGCTTTGGAAGCAGGAATAAGGGGGCCCCAGGACCCCAGGCCTGGGCTCACCATCTTCTGGAGCAAAAAGCAGCTGCTGTTTATAACGTAGCCCAGTTCTTCCACGCCATGGCCCAACTATACGAGGATCTGCATCAAACCGCCATGACCGAAGCCGCCCTCCATGTCCTCCAGCAGGGCCGCTGGACGGCGGAAGACTATGCCCCTGAATTCTGGTGTTGGAGCACGGACACGGACTGGAATGATGCGACTGTTTGTCAACAGTTCCGTTTAGGGCTATCTGAGCCCTTGAAGGATGAACTTGAGTCGGGGTTCCCCGTCCGCTGGATGTCCTTATTAACTTGGCCATCCAAATCGAGCAGCACCTTACGGAACGTAGGGCCAAGAGATCAGTGGGCCCATCACACCCCACCTGGATGCTACCCCGGGTGCCGAGTTACCCCAGTCACGCGCCCTCCTCTTCTACGGTACCTCCGTCTGCAGATCTGCCAGAACCTATGCAACTCGGACTTCTTCGTCCCTCTCTTACTCATGAGGAGAGGCAACGCTGCAGGAATAACAACCTGTTTCTCTACAGCGGGGAACCCGGACATTATGTGAATACCTGCCCAGCTAAGTTACGTAAGTGCCCTACAGTTACGTCCTGTGCCATGTCTGTACTACCACATAACACCACTCACTTGGCTCTCCCAATTTCTTTACAGCTTCCAGAAGAGAATATTCTGGTTCACGCGATTATTGACTCCGGAGCTTGCAGCTGTTTCCTAGATCAAACATTCGCAGCTCAACAGCGGATCCCCCTACAGCCCAAAGCACACCTGATGGTAATGCACCTAGCTGAGGGATCTACCATCAAATCAGGTCTCATCACACACAAGACCACCCCTCTGCCTGTTAACATGCCCAACGGGTGCCAAGAGTTCCTGTGGTTGGATGTCATTGCATCCCCTCTATTTCCCATAATCTTGAGTCTCCCCTGGCTACAGGCGCACAACTCTGACATAAACTGGAGCACGGGTGAAGTCATGTTCCAATCCTCTTATTGCGCCCAACATTGCCTGCAAACGGGCCCTGAAACTGCTCCAGCCCTGCTTTGCCTGGACTCTGATCTGGATCCTGAGAGCCACCAGGCCATTCCACCTGCATACCACGCCTTTTTGGATGTCTTTAGTAAGAGGGGCACAGACAAGTTACCACCCCACAGGCCTTATGATTGCCCCATCGGAGTCAGAAGTCCCCTTTGGACATATTTTTCCTCTCACCAAGCTCATACTGGTGGCCCTCAAGGTCTATCTGGACGATAACTTAAAAAAAGGGTTCATCCGCCCGTCCACATCTCCAGCAGGGGCAGGAATATTTTTTGTAGAAAAAAAGGACCACATCCTGCGACCCTGCATTGATTATAGAGAACTCAATAAAATCACGGTAAAAAAACGTTACCCTCTACCTCTGGTACCCAAACTCTTTCAAAGATTAGGGACAGCTACCGTATTCACCAAATTGGATCTACGAGGAGCCTACAATCTTGTCCGCATCAGAGAGGGTGATGAATGGAAAACCGCTTTCTGTACTCATTTTGGGCACTACGAGTACCTGGTCATGCCCTTCGGGCTCTGCAACGCTCCTGCAACGTTACAACACTTTGTGAATGACATTTTTAAAGACTACCTAGACCTGTTTGTTATCATCTACTTAGATGAAATTGTGATTTTCTCTGCCACTCTGGACGATCACCGTCAACACGTAGCAAAGGTACTAAGCCGCCTCCGCCAGCGAAGGGCTCTACGCCAAAGCGGAGAAGTGTGACTTTGAGCGCTCCAGCATCCCCTTCCTGGAATTAATCATATCGATCACTGGTGTCACCATGGACCCGCCAAAAGTTGCTGCTATCCTGGAATGGCTCATACCGGTGGATAAAAGAGGAGTCCAATGTTTCGTTGTATTCGCCAACTTTTACAGGACATTTATAAGGGGGTTCTCGGCCATCATCTCACCGATTACTCAGCTTACCAAACAAAGCATTCACTTCCAGTGGACCAGCGGGGCACAGGGGGCTTTACCTCTGCACCTATTCTGAAACATCCAGACCTAACGTTGCCATACGTCCTAGAAGTGGACACTTTGGAAACTGCAGTGGGAGCTGTCCTCTCGCAGAGACGTGGTCCCAAGGCATTGCTGCATCCCGTGGCATTCTTTTCTTGCAAATTATCGGCTCCAGAGAAAAACTATGATGTTGGGGACAGAGAGTTACCAGCCATTAAATCGGCACTAGAGGAGTGGCGCTGTCTGCTAGAAGGGGCTGCTCACCCCATCCTCATTTACACTGATCACAAAAATCTGGAGTGCTTAAGAACAGCAAAGAGACTGAGACCACGTCAGGTCCGGTGGGCACTCTTTTTCTCTAGATTCTCCTTTCCCTGTCCCGTATCCGATGGTCCCTAGCCGGGACCACCAGTTCTCCCGATCACAGGCTACTACTGAAAAATGGACTGTTGTGGTACAGCAACAAAATTTTTGTACCAGAGGGCCTACGATTATCTGTTCTTCAGATCTGCCACGACCACAAACTGGCTGGGCATTTCGGCACAAGACATCGGAGCTACTTCAGCGCTCTTTCTGGCCACAGGTGGATGGGGACTGCAAGAAATATGTCAACTCCTGCCCCACCTGTGCCAGAAACAAGAACAATAAAACCAGGGCCTGGGGGCTGTTAAACCCATTTCCAGTACCCGAGAAACCCTGGGCAATGATTGCCAGGGACTTTATTGTTGAACTGTCTCTGTCGGAAGACTATTCCCCAATCTTTGTGGTGGTGGATAGACTAACAAAGATGGCCCATTTCCTCCCTATGAAGGGTACACCAGATGCACCCGAGACATCAGAGATTTTTGTTCGGGAAATTGTCAGGCTCCACGAAGTTCCTATGAATATTGTATCTGACCGTGGAGTCCAATTTATCTACAGATTCTGGCAGTCCCTGTGTGCTTCCCTGGGCATTGAACTATCTTTCTCCTCATCCTACCACCCGCAGACCAATGGTCAAACTGAAAGGACTAACCAGACCTTGGAGCAGTATTTGCGCTGCTTATCCTCCTTCTGAAGATGGCCTGTCCTTCTAAAAAAAACTAGGGCCTAAATTCATTGGACCTTTCCCAGTCAAGAGGAGGATTAATAGAGTGGTCAAAGAACTGGAGCTCCCGGGGCGTGGTTTGCGCGCGCCGCAGATGGCAGCCGTTTGACAGAGCTCCGAGCTACAGGGGAGAAAGAAACGACGGAGACCCGGATGACATACCCCCAAACCTCGCCACAGAGCAGAGACATCCCCCACAACACCGGAGGTATGTCTCGGAAGAGAAAGGAGGACAAACGTCCCCATAGACTGACAGAATTCTTTGCTCTCTCCTCACATGGGAGAGGGCAAGATGGCGCCGGCAGAGGAGCGGGGAAGGCCCCAGGCCACTACACAGACCTACCAGACGCAGAGCCCCGACCCGACACAGCGGAGGCATCCCCACAGCACAACTCTCCCCCTGACAGCCCCTCATGCAACAGCCCTGCCAAAACGAAGATGCGCATGGACAGGACGGCCGGGGAACCGGTGAGTAGGGGTGAATTACCCCTCACACACAACATGTCTCTCAACGCATCCATTGCAGCATTCCCCACAAATAATCAGCCAGTCATGGACACACTGCTAAAAGACATGCTTGTAACGCTGCAGCAATCCATCCATGCTGACTTCACACACTTAACCAAAAATGTAACTGCTGAAATAGCTTCTTTAGGAGAAAGGATCCATACAGTAGAAAATGCAGTCAGTGACATCACCCGCACAGTTAATGATCTGATAGACGCCAATGAAGACGCCATTGAAGAGAATCAGTGGATGCGCGCGAAAATCGCGGACCTAGAGGACCGGGCTAGAAGGGACAATCTCAAACTAAGGGGGGTCCCCGAAACAGTATCCCCTCAAGATTTAAACAATTATGCTAAGGACATGTTCCGGGCTCTCCTCCCAGACCTTCAACCCATAGAACTGACCATTGACCGTATACACCGTCTGCCTAAACCTTCCTTCTTGCCAGACAAAACGCCTAGAGATGTCCTCATGAAGGTGCACTTCTATGCAACGAAAGAGCAAATCCTCAAAAAAGCCAGATCCCTAGGGAAACTGCCAGAACCCTATGAGGGAATTCAGATATATGCTGACCTGTCCAAACACACCATGGAACTAAGACGGCAGCTTAACTCGATCACAAAGGCACTGCGCAATCACAATATAAGTTACAAATGGGGTCATCCAACCAAAATTACTATCGACAGAAATGGCAGATCCCACACTATCACATCAGTACAAGCGGGTTTAGACCTATTGAAAGAATGGGGGATCATTCCAGACCCTGACAAACCTCACCATACCAAAGACCCCCCAAAATTGGGGCCACCTATGTGGCAAAAGGCGGCTAAAACATTTCGACCCAAATTCTGATAGGGTCCAAAGAGCAGCTTCTATTTCCAGCAACATCTTCTCCCCGGATTAGCTCAACAAAGCGGCACAAGACCACTATGAACTTGTTTCCCCCAATATCGCTATACTGCAGCCTGGGAACAATCCTCCCCGCCGCAAGTCTTCATGTGTTTTTGTTTTATTTTTTCTTACCTGTATCTTCTTACCTCACCTGTTCCTTTCCCCTAAATCTCCTTCACCACGTCTCACACACACCCGGAGAACACCCACGGAACCGGAATTGATGGACACCCTACGCAGAGTGCTACCAGGACACCCACACCACCCAGAAACAAGGACACCTAACAGTGAGTACCACCAAGCACACCATCACAACATGCCACCATGAACACCAAAGTCATATCAATAAATGCCAAGGGTCTTAATCACCCCGCCAAGAGGGCCTCCCTATGGCACACAGCATCCAAGCTAGGAGGGGACATCATATGTGTACAAGAGACACACTTTCAAAAGGAAGCAACCCCAAAATTCCATAATGCTAAATTTCCCACGATCCTGCTAGCCAGTAGCTCTCAGAAGAAAAGAGGAGTAGCGATTGCCATTAAAAACAGCATAGACTTCAAGTTGATCCATAAAGTTGAGGACACAGAAGGAAGATACCTGATACTGATCTGTGACTTAGACTCTATCAGGACAACCCTAGTGTGCGTGTATGCACCCAATAAAAGACAAATATCGTTCCTTAACAAACTGATGAGGAAAATAAAAAAGCTAAAGCAAGGAGCACTGATATTGTGCGGAGATTTTAACCTCACTCCGGATACCCAAATGGATACCACCAGCCACAAACCTAGAAACACCAAACAACTAACCCAATTCCTCCAGTCGAACGACCTGTTTGATGTCTGGAGATGCCACCACCCAACGGACAAGGAGTTCACATGCCACTCTATGGCCCACAATTCTTACTCAAGAATTGACCTTTTTCTAGCAGACAAGTGGATTCTCCAAAAGATATCAAGCTCTCATATTGACTCAATAACATGGTCCGACCATGCCCCGATCTCCATCACAATAGGGCCTATGACAGGGACATCACCACCTACTGTGTGGAAAGCTAACACTTTTGTGATGAGAACACCCATGTATGCAAACCAAATACGAGAGGATTTAGAACATTTTTTTTCACACAATGTGGGTACTGTTGAAAAAGCATCCACCTTATGGATGGCTCACAAAGCATTCATGAGGGGGATCCTAATAAAATACAGCTCAATTGCAAACAAGAGGAGAGCGCAGCGGATAGACGAGATCTCGAACCAAATCCACTCCTTAGACAACCAAAACAAACTCTCCCCCTCCCCAAATCTAAATCAGCGATTAATTGAAATGAGACAAGAACTCAGAGGCCTCCTATTAGACAAATACGAGAAAAATTTTCGCAAACTGAAAGCCACCCACTACGCTGTGGGAAACAAAGCAGGGAAATGAATGGCAATACGCATTCGTGGACTTCGCAACCAGACTAAAATCCCATTCTTACTATATCCCACCCCCAAAGACAAACTCCTAAATCCCCAGGAGATGGCTGACGCCTTCAGTCACTATTATGAACAGCTATACAATCTTAAAGCAGATCCAACAACCCCCCAACCATCTTCCCAAGACATTCAAAACTTTTTGGAAAAAGTCAAACTACCCAAACTTAAGCAACCACAATTAGAATCCCTAAATCTTCCATTTACAACGCAAGAAATCGCACGAGCAATTCAAAAAACACCAACTGGTAAATCCCCTGGACCTGATGGCCTCCCAGGGGAATACTACAGACAATTCGAGCACTTACTAACACCCCACCTAAGAGATCTCTTCGAAGAAGCTGCGCTCTCCTCCTCATTCCCTAAAGAAATGTTAACTGCTATGATCGTAACCATTCCTAACCCGCCAAATGGACCAAATCCTTACCAATGCTAGTATCGTCAATTGTAAA
>BLSH010055411.1:872016-889034 GCA_018402905.1 Glandirana rugosa | reverse complement strand
TTTAACAAAACTTCTCATTTTTAGAGGGTCCTATGATAATGATAGTGATGAATTAAAAGAAAAGGGAACAGTATCGACGGTCATAGTTTCCTGTGCAACTGTAACTAAACCCATTTAATACATTTAGATTTAATAATACATCATTATCATTGTCATGTCAACTCTTACTCTCTCGAGGCGCGAATCCTATAACTGCCCGATTGACGACCCATACGACGGAGGTCACCATGGAGGGACTAGTCCCTCATTCCCATATAGACTAAATCCAGACCCAACCGCGAGGAGGGGAGCAACCAATTTATTTACTTTCACTTTTGTCTTAAATATTTTTATATATTCACTTGATTTTAGCTGTACTCACCCACAGCATCTTGCAACATTCACCTTATATTAAGCATACTAGCACATTAAGCATACTAGCACATGAACATTTTTTATATGAATTTTTTTACATGAATTTTTTATATATATAAATTCTGTTTTCACTTTCATTTATTTAACCAACGAGGGGAGGAGCGCCAACCCAGACCTAAATCAGATATACCCTTACTCCCTGATCAGGGAGGTACCACTGGAGGCAGCATACCCAGCAGTTAGCCCGTCAATATCCTAAGCGCGGAGCTCTCTCATTCTCAACTGTACTGTTACTATTACTACATAATAATTTAGATTTACATAATTTACCCAAATCAATGTCAACGTGTCCTTTGATACTGGCAGCTATGACAAGGGAAAAGAAAATTAAGTAGTGATAGTAATAGTATCCTGGGAGATTTTTACTCTTCAAAACAATTTTCATCATATAATCAGATTCAGTCTTATATTCCCTTCAGTCTAATTACCTGAAGTGTATAAAATACCTGTCAGCTATGCTTTGCTGTGGTGCTGACATGCAGGTGATTGCGTATGTGATATCTGCTTGTGATGAAGTCTTGCCTGATAGGTGTTGGAATCTAAAAAAGCAAAGAGACAAAAGTCCTTCATTTCGGGTGTCACTGATGCTCTCCACCTTTCTGAAGCCAATTTCTCCATCGATCAAAGTAACTATCAGAGTCTTCACACAAGCGACTACCATAGACCACCATTTAAACTTTATAGCTTCTCTAAGGGCAGGTAACTCACATCACTTACATGGAAGTCTGTTATCCATGAAAAATCTGGTTGTCCATTTCTTTGTTTGTCTTCTCCCCAGCTTTCTAATTGTTGTTCACAATGAATAACTTAAGATGATCTTCAGCTTTGAGACCAACAAAGACCAAAACATTGCACCTCTCAATTCCTTTTTTTGTTATACAGTCAATTTGGTATTTTTTTACAGAAGGTTGCTTGTATATAATGCCAATATAATGATTAAGGTGTTCTCTTGCATGTAATATTGGTGGAACTGGGAAGTCATCTCTTGCATGTTATACTGGAAAAACATAAAACAACTCTTCTTTTCCAAGACACAAATAGAATAAAGATGGTGTTGCCTTATGTGTAACTAATAGAATGAAGAAGGTCTTTTGTTGTGTACAACACTGATATCGTAAGGCCTCCTTACATGTGCAAGTTTAACTACAGAAGGTCTTCTCCAAAAGGTAGAGGTAGAGGAGAGATGTGCACAAAATGACTACACCTATAAATAATGGGTCCCTAGAAGGATATAATATCTGGAGCTTCATAGTAGAAGAAAATATGATGGTCTTCTTCTGTGTAACTTACTAGCGGGTAACAGAAGGTATAGCATATTTAATTTTGAAAAGGCATCTACAACAGTGGAAATGTTTTTCAGCTACAAACTCATGGCCAGGTTGTACAGTACTATGCACCTGCTGTTTAGTAAGTCTTGGGTGTTTTATATAGTTTTTATGGATGTGTTGGACTGTCTGGAGCCCATGCATGGTTGCCACTTGCCAGTTGTTCCTATCAATGGGCACCTGAGACAGCCAGGAGACCTGGTGATTGGAGGAACTTTCCCTATTCATGTGGACAGAAGCTACACTGAAAATAGATTTACCAGCAAGCCAGAGGACTTCAAATGCAAACTGTAAGTCTATGTAACTTGTATAACTAAGAAAATTATTGCTGTGTGAAACATGAAAAAATACAATATATATGACGCCACTAGTGGGACATGTTTCTCCTTTTTAAGTTGAATATATCCCCTTATGATTGGCCAAGTACGTTTACAGCATCCTGATGGGATAGCTCAGGTGGGCTGGGGATATAATCTGTACATGCCTGAGCTATTCCCTAGAAGCAACATAAGAAAATGCACCTCATTTTTATTATATCCTGCCTACCTTTAGTGTTAAAGGGTTAGCTTACCATTAAAATAAAATTTAAAGTAGCAGCTAGAGTGATCCATGCCATTCTGCATATAAGCCAAAAACCAAGCCTACTTCCCAATACTGCACATGTGCAGATTTGTAGACGAGGGGAAGTGCTGATTTCATCCTCCTTGATGATGGAGCTCAACATAACGTCCATCCTAGCTTATATGAAGAACGGCTAAAATCGTTCTGAATGGTAATTTTTTGGTCAGGATTTACAGAGGGCACACTTGGCCTATAGGTATGTCATTTAACTACTTCATCCCCGGGAGGATTTACCCCCATCCTGCCCAGAGCACTTTTTGAGATACGGTACTGCGTCGCTTTAACTGACAATTGCGCGTTCATGCGACATTGTACCCAAACAAAGTTGACGTCCTTTTTTTCCTACAAATAGAGCTTTCTTTTGGTGGTATTTGATCCCCTCTGCGGTCTATAAACAAAAAAAGAGCGACAATTTTGAAAAAATATATATATATGTTTTACTTTTTGCTATAATGAATATCCAAAAAAAAAATATATATATATATATATATATATAAATTTATCAGTTTAGGCCGATATATATTCTTATACATAGTTTTGGTAAAAAACACACAAATCACAAATGGCGTATATTGATTATTTTGTGCAAAAGTTATCATGTCTACAAACTATGGGAATTGATTTATGGCGTTTTTATTATTTTATTATGTTTTTACTAGTAATGTGATTTTTATTGGGACTGCGATATTGCCACTGATTATTGTATAAATGTCACTGGCAGGGAAGGGGTTGACACTAAGGGGGCGATCAAGGGGTGAAATGCGTTCCCTCATTGTGTTCTAACTGTATGGGGGCTGGGCTGGCAGGGGCATAACAGATCTCACTATTCCCGATTACAGGGATCAGTAGATCTGTCATGTCCCCCTTCACAGAATGGAGAACATCTGTGTTTACATTGGCGATTCCCCATTTTGCCTCTCTATTAGGCGATCGCGGGTCACCTGCGGACTTATGTAAGTGTATCAAGGAGACTTATTTTCCCAGGCACATAAAATTCTATGCATCCTATAACATAAATAATCTGTTAGCAAAAAAATCTCACTATCCCATGCATTGTATATGATAGTCGCATGTTCTCAAATGGTACACTGAAATCATGCAAGTGCATAGGTTGGTAAAGCTGGACATTGATTAATTGCAAGCAGGGGGGGGGGGGGTTGGGACTTTAAATGAGACACACATGTAAACATGTATCTCCATCCCTATTGCAGATACATGCAAAAAAGAGTTGGGACTTTGAGGGAAGTGTGCATGATGAGACATAAATCATTATAGCATAGTAATATGAATATATTTATTGTCTGGAGTATACAACAATAAAATGCAGCAGTGAATACATAGAGTATAATAAACACTACTATGGTAGTGAACATATAGCATCTAACATTAAACTGACGTGTTTCATGGCAATAATGTCACTCTTCAGGGGCGAATGCATAGTAAATTGGAATCTGTAAGATATGGGCATAACCCATGAGGTTCAACAATGTAGCCCCAAATGGGGAGACAATAGGTCAGAAGGATCAAAATGCGTCCTAGATAACTTACATAGACAGCATGACACGGTGTGCAGGCAGGAGCATGTGGGCTAGCACAAAAGTCTACACCGGAAGCTGAGGTAGAGTCTGTGATGAATCGGGAACATGAGGTGTATTTTCAAGAACAAATATGTCCGCCCCTGATGAGTGGCATTATTGCCATGAAACGCGTCGGGTTTAGGTTAAATGCTACATGTACACTACCAGATTCACTCATAGCTTAAGGATTTTATCTGATGGAGGATTACCTTTTAAGATTGTTACAAGTGTTCCAATTTATATATATACCAGATCCACTTGTGGCCCAAGGATTTTACCTTATGGAGAATTACCTTTTAAGAATGTTATAAGCTTACCAATTTATATATATGGTTTGTTACATGCGAATATGTGTTTACTATACTCTATGTATTCACTGTTGCATTTTATTGTATATTCCAGACAATAAATATATTCATACTACTATGCTATAATGGTTTATGTCTCATAATGCACACCTCACTCAAAGTCCCAACTCTTTTTTGCATGGACATTGACTAACTAACCCTTTTTTTGCATGCTTTATGAAATATAAAAGAGCATAATGATTTGTATTAATTTCACTAGCCTTGACATTGACAATTACCAGAAAATGCAAGCCATGATATACACCATAGAAGAGATTAACAAGGATCCAGACCTTCTTCCCAATATCACCCTGGGCTACCAGATCTTCGACACTTGTACTATACTGAGACGGGCAGTAGAAGGAACTCTGTGGATGCTATCTGGAGGAAAAGAAAGCATTCCAAATTATCGGTGTGAACAAACAGCCACTTTTGCTGGTATTGTTGGTGACGCTGCATCTACGCGCTCCATTCTAATGGCACAAATTTTAGGTCTTTATAGATATCCACAGGTACAAAATAATACTTTTCTTAAAGCTGAACTCCGGGCAGATATAAAAGATACACATTAATTCCACTATGTATTCATTAATACATCATTAATCTCTTAATGCAAGCAGTGCACTACCTGAATATGACCAGATAGTGCACTCACTTTCAAGTGACAACAAGGACGCCTAGAAAAAAGTAAATCTCTCGTGCGGTAATACAGACAGCAAGAAAAAGATAAAACAAATTCTAACCCCCTAATCAACGTAAGACTAAGAAAAAGTTTTACCGTTGAAAACACTTTAACCACTTCAGCCCCGGAAGGATTTCACACTTTAGGACCAGAGCACTTTTTGCGATTTGGTGCTGCGTCGCTTTAACTGACAATTGCGCGGTCCTGCGACGTTGTACCCAAACAAAATTTGCGTCCTTTTTTTCCCACAAATAGAGCTTTCTTTTGGTGGTATTTGATCACCGCTGCGTTATTTCTGATCGCTGCTATAAACAAAAGAAGAGTGACAATTTTGCAAAAAAACGCACATTTCTTACTTTTTGCTGAAATACAAATCCAAAAAAAAAAAATAAAAAGACATTTTTTTTCAATGGTTTTGGCCGATTTATATTCTACCTCATATTTGTGATAAAAAAAATCACAATCGGCGTTTATTGATTGGTTTGCGCAAAAGTGGCCGCGTTTACGAATGATAAGAATTAATTTCTGGGGTTTTTATTTTTTTTACATTTTTTATTAGTAATGGCGGCGATCTGCGATTTTTAGCGGTACTGCGATTTTGCAGCGGACATGACGGACCATTTTGACAACTTTTTGGGACCATTGGCATTTATACAGCGATCAGTGCTATAAAAATGCACTGATTACTGTGTAAATGCCATTGGCAGTGAAGGGGTTAACCTGCAGGGGGCGCTGTAAGGGTTAACTGTGTTCCCTGGGCGTGTTCTAACTGTGTGTGGGCTGCCCTAGCAGGGGAAGGGGAGCGATCACAGCTTCCATTTACAGGAAGGCTGTGATCACAGCCCTTCCCCCTCACACAGAACGGAGATCCGTGTTTACTTACACGGACCTCCGTTCTTTCACTGCGGGGGGGAGATCGCAGGTAGCCGGCGGAGATCAAGTCCACCGCACCCGCTCCATGGCCCCCCTGAACACAGTGAGCGCGCGAGCGTGCCTCCGGCGGTGCGTGCGCGCTCACGGTGCATGATATTGCAGCCGCCGTCCTATGACGGCGGTTTGCGATATCGAGCCACCTTGTCGCCGTCAACCTGCGCTTGGCGGTCGGCAAGTGGTTAATACATGTTTTCATTTAAAGACTAATTCCTCTTTTCCAGAAAATAACATATGCAGTCACGAGGCACTAGCAGATATTAAAAAGGTGTGCAGCTTTGTAAAATGTTCATTCTTTTTATAATCATACCTGTAAGCCATTTGGACCGCTGAGAAGTCAAGCCGAAAAAATTCCCAATAAGCAACCCCTGTTAGGGTTAATCCATTGTCTAGGGAGGGTTCCCTTAACCTCTCAGACCTCGGATCAATGTATGATGCAATGCAGATATATGGAGACAGCCCCCAAGAACAAATGACACGCACTCAATAATAAGTTCAAGGTATTGTCTGTATTATCATACATTAGGCGTCCCTTTATAGGGCAATATTTCGGCACAGATCATTCCAGAAATGACACATACGTATTATAAGTATTTACACATCATGGTAAAAACAGGTGTCCGTTGTTAAGAGATAAAATGGGTACATTAGCTGCAGAATATTGTTACAAAACACAAACTTCATTGTGTGACTAGCTGACCTCAGCTATTTCCTGAGAACCGAGCATAAGACATTCTCTCAAGATAAGGCCAGAAACAAGCCAGACTAACAGATATTTAAAGTGGAACCCTAGCATACAAAAATGGATACCGTCAAATCCTTTCAAATCCCCTCTTAAGTCATGAATATGACTTCTATACCTTTGAAATTTCTTGGGGCACTTTAGTCTGATCCTTATGTTTACAGTGACCCATATAAAGCTGGAGATATTGGGTGTATGCATGAGAGGCTTGTTGGGTTGGGGCAGTACATTTGGCAATACACATCATAAGTAATTTGAACCATAAATAAAGCAGAAGGATAACAAGGGCCAATGTTACAATAATAGCAATAATGTCCTTCAACCATGAGAACATTCCTCCCAATCCCATATTGGAAAAAGGGTTCCACCCATAATTACCTATATCCCTTGCTTGTTTCATTAATTCATCTATCTGTGTTCTGTGTTGGTTAATAACATCATAATAGTCTGGGACTTCTAAACTAGTGTTATGAATCCATGTACAACACTCATACTCTCGAGTCATTTCACATAAGCCTGTCAATGCTGCACTCATACTTTCTATAGCTAATTAGTGTAGTTCCAGTTGTTTCCTGATAGCTCTCAACTCTACATTAAGTAATTTTATATAATCTGAGTTCTTTTCCATTATATCATTAATAAGACTGGTATAATTGTTGAGTTTATTCATTAGTTGAATTCCCCATCCAGTCCATGAGGGAAACCAGGCCCAAGCTTTATCTCCAGTAGAGAACATATCGGGTTGGGTTTCTCTTTTGAATTTCACAGTTAATTGAAGTTTTGGGTACTTACTAGGTTTAAGTAAATTACTCTCTTGATCAAAAACTGTCATTACAGGTACCAATTGTGCTAAATAACACCAACCCTGGGTCTTTGGGGGAATCCAGGAGTAACAAACTTTACCACAACATACATATGTATTGTTACTTAACATAATAGACCTTTTGCTATAGATCCATGAAGCTAGTAAAGTTGAGCGAAGCCCGAACTGTAAAGTTCGGGTTCGTACCGGACTTTAGGGTGTCGGTGTCCCGAACCTGAACCCAGACATTTGAGAAAAAGTCCGGGTTTGGGTTCAGGGTTCGGTTATTATTTCGTTCCTGTTGAATAGCTACAGGGCAGTCAAACAACAAGTGTTTCACTGGCTTGCCCTTGAAAGCCATCACAGCCATGCCTACTAATGGCATGGCTGTGATTGGCCAGTGCATCATGTGACCCAGCCTCCATATAAGCTGGAGTCACGTAGTGCTGCATGTCAAATCATCTCATACTAGTATAGGGAGAGAATCCTGCTGCTACTGTGAGGGACAGATTAGCTTGCAAAAATCATCTCGTACTAGTATAGGGAGAGGTTCTTGCTGCTGGTGTGAGGGACAGATTAGCATTATAAAATCATCTCATACTGGTGTAGGGAGAGGTTCCTGCTGCTGGTGTGAGGGACAGATTAGCGTTATAAAATCATGTCATACTGATATAGGGAGAGGTTCCTGCTGCTGGTGTGAGGAACAGATTAGTGTTATAAAATCATCTCCTACTAGTATAGGGAGAGGTTCCTGCTGCTGGTGTGAGGGACAGATTAGCGTTATAAAATCATCTCATTCTGGTGTAGGGAGAGGTTTACGCTGCTGGTGTGAGGAACAGATTAGCGTTATAAAATCATCTCATACTGGTGTAGGGAGAGGTTCCTGCTGCTGGTGTGAGGGACAGATTAGCACTATAAAATCATCTCATACTGGTGCAGGGAGAAGTTCCTGCTGCTGGTGTGAGGGACAGATTAGTGTTATAAAATCATCTCCTACTAGTATAGGGAGAGGTTCCTGCTGCTGGTGTGAGGGACAGATTAGCGCTATAAAATCATCTCATACTGGTGTAGGGAAAGGTTCCTGCTGCTGTGTGAGGGACAGATTAGCGTTATAAAATCATCTCATTCTGGTGTAGGGAGAGGTTCCTTCTGCTGGTGTAAGGGACAGATTAGCGTTATAAAATCATCTCATTCTGGTGTAGGGAGAGGTTTACGCTGCTGGTGTGAGGAACAGATTAGCGTTATAAAATCATCTCATACTGGTGTAAGGAGAGGTTCCCGCTGCTGGTGTGAGGGACAGATTAGCGTTATAAAATCATCTCATACTGGTGTAGGGAGAGGTTCCTGCTGCTGGTGTGAGGGACAGATTAGCGTTATAAAATCATCTCATACTCGTGTAGGGAGAGGTTCCCGCTGCTGGTTTGAGGGACAGATTAGCGTTATCAAATCATTGCATACTGGTGTAGGGAGAGGTTCCTGCTGTTGGTGTGAGGGACAGATTAGCGTTATAAAATCATCTCATTGTGGTGTAGGGTTAGGTTCCTGCTGCTGGTGTGAGAGACAGATTAGCGTTATAAAATCATCTCATACTGGTATAGGAGAGGTTCCCGCTGCTGGTGTGAGGGGCAGATTAGCGTTATAAAATCATCTCATACTGGTGTAGGGAGAGGTTCCTGCTGCTGGTGTGAGGGACAGATTAGCGTTATAAAATCATCTCCTACTGGTGTAGGGAGAGGTTCCTGCTGCTGGTGTGAGGGACAGATTAGCGTTATAAAATCATCTCATACTGGTGGAGAGAGAAGTCCCTGCTGCTGGTGTGAGGGGCAGATTAGCGTTATAAAAAATAATATAAATTTGTGCTAAATAGTACATTTGTGTCCAGAATGAGGAGAGTGTCAAATAAGGGATGTGGTCGTGGTGCTGCTGGTGCTGCTGGTGTTGGTGGTGTTGGTTTTGTTGGTGAACCTCCTGTTTCAAGGAGAGGACGTGGTCCATCTGTGAACTTTGTGGATGGTAAGGGAGGTGAAACTTCCAGTCTATTTTTAGTGCTTTTACAAGGTCCTGACAGATTTTAGCTGTGAAAGCTGGGCCATTGTCTGAATTTATCTGTAGTGGACATCCTCACCTAGGAATGATTTCCTGTGTGAGAATCTTCACTGCTGTTTGTGCATTCTTATTGTTGGTGACGTATACCTCCGGCCTTCGCAACATCATGTCTATTATAACGAGAAGGTACTGTTGTTTCTTTCCTTCTTTGGGCATATGTGTGAAATCTATCGGTAGAAAAATATTTATCTAAAAGTTCACATGTAACCTGCCAACCTTTATGTCCTGTACCGTGGTACTGTGCAATGAATAATGGAGTGCTAGCTACAGGAATACATGGTCTTCCCTCTGTGCAGATTAGTCCTGTTTTAGGACTCTTCTGCATAGCTCCACTACAATTCCACTGTTTGATGTCTTCAGGGGTGGCAAAGGCTTGCAACTCTGTTAGCCAGTGTGTATCTTCCAGAGAACATATGGGAGGTGTTAGCATGGGCATTTGAGTACCTGCCTTTTTTGTGAATGCAGCTTCTTTGGCAGCTCTATCAGCGAAAGTGTTTCCTTTGGCAACTTCAGTCATTTGGCCTGTGTGTGCCCTACAATGCATGATAGCTAATTTTGAGGGTAACTGTATGGCCTCTAGTAGTGCTGTGACTAAATAGTGTGAGATGCTCTTTCCATCTGCTGCTACATATCCTCTTCAGCTCCATATGACTCCATGGTCCCAGACCACGCCATGTGCATATTTGGAGTCAGTGTAAATGTTTACTTCTTTTCCTGCAAACAGCTGGCATGCACAGGTTAATGCAATCAACTTGCTTGTGCAGATTGGTAAGGTATTGGGTTGGCGTCGAGGATAGTGTCAGGCAACTGGACTACAGCATATCCTGCATGATAGACATTATCGTTTGATCTTCTACAGGAACCATCTACAAAAACTGTCTGTGCAGTGGAAATTGGTATTGAAAGCATACGTATCTGCTCTGGGGGAAGTGTCCTGGTGTATTGATTGCTCACAATCATGAGGTGGTGGTAAGTCATCCTGTTCACCTTTAAGACCCAACAAAGCATTCAGAATTGGAGCTGGGCCTGAGCTTAGGTTGGAATTTTTTACCTTCAGATTTGGGTTGGACAGCAAGATGACTTCATAACCACTTAGTCTTTGTGCTGACATGTGTTGGGTATGTAAGATTTTGAGGAGCGTGGTTACATTATGTGTGGTGTGGAGGGTGGTGTCATCATGACCCAAAGAAAAAGGTGCTGCCATTTCCACAACCATTGCACAAGATGCCAATGCTCTGAGACACACAGGCATGCCCTGGACATGTACTGGAACCACCTTTGAGAAAAAAGCTACAGGGTGCAGTTTTCCCCCGTGATCCTGGGCAAGGACTCCTGCCATGGTTTTACAATTTTCTCTTACAAATAACTGAAACATCCTGCCATATTCAGGGAGGCCTAGACCTGGGCTGGTAACCATTTAACATTTCAACATAGCAAAAGTATTTGACCTTTCATTAGACCATTGCACAATATCAGACATTTCAGAGAGGGTGGCTTGTCTCAATATATTGTCATAGTAGGAACAGTCAGGTATCCATTGGCGGCAGTAACCAATCATGCCAAGAAAGGTGAGCAGGTCTTTCTTGGTCTGTGGGCAGGGCAGACCCACGAGAGCCACAGCTCTCTTGTGACTGACTTTCCTTTCAGCACAAACCCTAGGTAGTCTAACTCAGTTTGACAGCATTGTAATTTCTTTCTAGACACCTTGTGACCACATACATACAACCATTTCAACAAAGATAAACTGTCAGTTCGGCAGGCCCCCTCTGATGGACTACAAATCAGGAGGTCATCAACGTACTGCAGAAGAACACAACCATGAGAGGCAGTCCAAGGCCTCAGAGTGGCCTGGAGTACTATCGAGTAGACCACAGGTGAGTCTACTTAGCCCTGGGGCAATCTACACCAGGTTAGTTGTCTAAGCTCCTGGCCAAAACGTATGGTAAAATCAAAGAGCGGTTGTGTCTCCTTGTCCACAAGGACAGAGAAAAATGCATTTTTAAATCAATCACAGTAAAGCACTTGGCAGTTGCTGGAATTGAGGATAGAAGGGATGGCACATCAGGTACTATGGGTGCTATTGGGACTATGAGATCATTTATGGACCTCAGATCCTGCACAAATCTGTAGGAGCCATTAGGCTTCTTTACAGGATTGATGGGCGTGTTGTAGGGGGACATGGTTTCCTCCAAGATGCCTTCCTGCAAGAACTTTTCCACCATTGGTAACACGCCTTGCTCTTTTTCTTTGGATAGTGGGTACTGTTTGTGGTAGATAGGATATACCCCCTCACTGAGAGTGGCATAATACGGTGTACATGAAATGAGTCCTACATCAAAGTCTGTTGTGGACCAGACCTGAGGGTCTACGTACTCAAAATCCTCTTCGTTAATATGTTGTGACAGTATCAGTAAATCTGGGTTACATGCTTCTATAGTGATTTTGTCTGATGTTACATCTAGACCTCCCTCTGAATTGGTTTTAATTGCGATTCTCAGTGGCCCGAACAGGTCTCTCCCTAACAGATTTACAGGGCACCTTGGTATTATTCTGAAAGAGTATTTGCATATGATGTAGCCTTCATCATCCTCTATTGGTAAAACTGGGGTCCTATAAGTTTTTGTCAGTATCCCATTGATTCCCAAAGAGGGTTCTGCTTGTTCCCATTTGCCATTAAAATGATCCTCACAAATAGTACTCCTTGTCGCACCACTATCAACGAGATAGGGGAGGAGTCTTCCATCTACTGAGATGACAAGCATTGGACTGTCTGAGAAATCATTTGAGACAAAAGGAAAAGCTGGGACACTACCCTCCAGGCCCCATCATTGTTGCTGATTTCCCCAATTAATCGGGAACCTGGGACCTTGCTGGGTAGGTGCCTGTGGTTGTGTCTGGATAGGAGCATGGGTAGGACGGGGCCTGAATTAGGGTCCTGTATGGAGGTGGGGTGACGGCACTGACATCCATTGTTCCTCGGAGATTCATTCCCCTTCTTCCTCTGCCTCTAAACCTTCCCCTGACCCTTCCTCTATAATTTCCTTTCATATTATATCATATGGAAATTTTGCGTGGAGACGGGTGCTGGCTTGGGTATATGAAAATAGCCTGCTGCATCCTTCCCTGAGAGTCTTTTTCCAAAGTCAATTCGAGAAAGAGTCGACCAATCAGAAATCATCTGCTTGACAGGCACCACTAAATGAGGTTTGAGGTTTGTCAGGAAGGTCTGGATCAACAAAGGATCCATGTCTGCTAACAGGCTCAAACCTGCCTCCTGTGTCCACACATCATTGAATTTTTTCCAAAACTCGAGAACTGACTCTCCTGACTTCTGTTTGTAAGCTATGGCAGTGGGTAGAGAAGATTTTGGCTTAAAGATTTCAAGCATGTGTTGGGTTAATTCATCCCACATTGTGAGTCTACCTTGTTCAGTGTTTAGTTTGTATGTGGTTGCAGGTACTCCTGCCTCTTCTACAATGTGTATAGATCCAATCTTTGTCCAGTCCCAGCTTGTGCCTGTCCCTACAATCCCATCTATTATCAGCCGCATGTCTTCCATTGCATAATTTCTACCTTTACAAGCCCTTTTTAGGTAAGCTATAGTGGCGGGTGCCGAGACAGTAGGTTTGGGGCAATGTTTGACAATGCGATTTATGTCTTTTATTGCAATAGGCTTTTTTAATAAGCTGTCCCCTACAGTCATAAAAGTTGATGTGCTGCTGTAGCCACCGCTATTTCCTTTTTCTTCATGTCACTCCTAGTTTCTGCGTTCTTTGACGGATTAAGTATCCCGGTTAACCCTACCTTATCAGATATAGTGGTAACAAGGGACCCTCCACTTGCTTCAGCTGACTTATTTTTCTCATCATCCGACCCCGTTTCTGGACGGTCAGTTGTAGAAGTAACCACGGGCGACTGTCTGTCTATTTCCTGTACTTTCTGTAATTTCTGTTGCGGTAATTGCTGCTGTGATTGCTGTTGTTGTGGTTGGGGCTGTTAGGGCGCGGGCATGGGAGGTGTGGGTGCGGCATTTGGATTATTAGTCTGTGTAACATGATATCCGGCCAATAAATCTAGGTCCTCGGGTCTCAGGCTTGGGTATATGCCTTTGGGTACTGTGGGACCCATGATAACATTATAGGGTGGGGGCAGGACAGCGGTGAAATGTCCGTGTTTTATGGATTTCTCTAACTCATGCTTTTTTTCAGAAGCTGGATCTTTATCCTGTACTTTAGGAGGTTTAGTTTTCTGTTCTATTGTACCAATAGGGGTCATATGTTAATCAATTCTTCCCTCCCTTCCGCATATAGTCCTCATCCCATTGAGGGTCCGGACCATAATATGGCCATGTATCTCTGTCCTCGAGACACTGTCCCTTTACCATGTCCATACGGAAGGGGTCATTTGCGCCATCGCGAGGGAATGGATTACAACTGCCCATACCTTCTGTCCATCCTGCTAAATTGTCCACCCATGGGTTAATGAGGTAATAATCTCTCCCAAAGACTCTGGCTACAAAATTCTTGCAGTTTTCACCTATTTCTGGCAATGGTATTTTACCCTGTGTCTTCCCCATTGTATTAAACTACGGATAGAAGTCCTAGGAAAATAGAATGGTTCACTGTGCTCGGCTGCCAACTAGTGGTTCGCCTTTCAAAGACTTGAACCTTGTCACTCAGATCTAGTGTTCCACCCGGGGTAGCAACACGGAGCGAGTCAGTCAATATGTGACAACTTATTGTCCTCAACAGAAAAGGTGTAGAAAGGATAGACCCAGAGCAGACTCAAGAAGTTTCGGACATATAATAAATTCACAACCCTTTTCAAAGACTTGTTGTCTTGTTTCAGATACAGTTAAACCTTCCACAAATTTAACAGCACAATGCACATTAATTCTTAATTAGAGTTGAGCGAACCCGAACTGTAAAGTTCGGGTCCGTACCGAACTTTGGGGTGTCTGTGACCCGGACCAACATTTAAAAAAAAAGTCCGGGTTCGGGTATTTTATCCCGCCTGTTGAATAGCAGAATATGCAGGGCAGCCAATCAACAAGCGTTTCACTGGTTTGCCCTTAGAAGCCATCACAGCCATGCCTACTAATGGCATGGCTGTGATTGGCCAGTGCATCATGTGACCCAGCCTCTGTATAAGCTAGAGTCAGGTAGTGCTGCATGTCACATGCTCTCAGGCTAGTGTAGGGAGAGGATGCTGCCGGCGCTGTGAGGGACAGATTGCAGATCTAATAACATCTCATCCTGCATTACAGAACGATCTGATACTGGACTAGGTAGAGTTTACTACTTCTGCTTTTAGGGACAGATTGTAGATCTAATAACATCTCATCCTGCATTACAGAACGATCTGATACTGGACTAGGTAGAGTCTACTGCTTTGAGGGACAGATTATTGTAAATCATCTCCTAGTTCTATAGGGAGAGGTTCCTGCTGGTGCTGTAAGGAACAGATTATTGTTCTATAATCATCTCCTAGTTCTATAGGGAGAGGTTCCTGCTGTTGGTGTGAGCGGTGAATTTCTTGCACAAAAATAAAAAGTGCGTCTACGTTGCTGTTTTCCAAAAAAAAAAAAGAAGAAGAATTTATTATTCATTTTTTTTGTATTAATAAATAGTGCTACAAGTTCGGGTCCCCGTTGACTTCAATGGGGTTCAGGGTCCGAGGTCAAGTTCGGGTCAAGTTCGGTACCGAACCCGAACTTTTTTGCGAAGTTCGGCTGAACCCGTCAAACCCGAACATCCAGGTGTCCGCTCAACTCTATTCTTAATACTTCTACATATGGTTTACCTGTTTTAAAATATGGACATTTACCCAATTTATGTCTGTAACCTCCGGGGACACTACTCACTAAATATCCCTTTCGGTTTCTGAAACAAAACAACAGTCCACACACACACTCGGAACAATTCATACAGCGTCTTAGTTATGCGATCATATACTATTGACACAATACACTGATCTTCAGTGCTTCATATTCTGTCCCAAACAGAATTTTACTCTAGAGTATTTCTTATCCTTAAAAGGTTACCAAAACCTTGTCAGTGTTACCAAAGCACTATTTATTATGACTAGTCATTTTTATCTCCACTTATGAGAGGTTCTATAGCCTACAGCAGTTTCTATGGGATGAAAGCCACGCGGACCTTCGGCAAGTCAATTTCACTCAATAAGAACAAGATTCACTTACCGAGTCTGTTCCTAAAGGTGGTCTTCCATGTCCCGGACGAGCCCCCAGTGCTGTTAGGGTTAATCCATTGTCTAGGGAGGGTTCCCTTAACCTCTCGGACCTCGGATCAATGTGTGATGCAATGCAGATATATGGAGACAGCCCCCAAGAACAAATGGCACTCACGCAATAATAAGTTCAAGGGATTGTCTGTATTATCATACATTAGGCATCCCTTTATAGGGCAATATTCCTTCACAGATCATTCGAGAAATGGCACATGCGTATTATAAGTATTTACACATCATGGTAAAAATAGGTGTCCGTTGTTACAAGATAAAAAGGGTACATTAGCTGCAGAATATTGTTACAAAACACAAACTTCATTGTGTGACTAGCTGACCTCAGCTATTTCCTTAGAACCGAGCATAAGACATTCTCTCAAGATAAGTCCAGAAACAAGCCAGACTAACAGATATTTAAAGTGGAACCCTAGCATACAAAAATGGATACCGTCAAATCCTTTCAAAAACCCCCACATCCCATCTTGTTACTAGTAAAGGAAAACCATTAGACACTCACTTCCAGAATAACAGGAGTGAAAAACAATTGTTTTCATGTCCAATAAACAAGGCAGGACGTAGGGTTTGCTAACCAAGTTTTTTGGCCATTCTTCTAGGAGGGGGAGTACGTGGCCTACAGGTATGACAAGAAAATTAATGAACTAGAACTAGACAAAGGTGTGCTTTCCTACACACCAGAAGGCCATTTATCTAAAACTTAACCTTTATTATAAATCATAAAAGGTATGTAAAGTACCATAGCAGGTATCCCTATAGGGTGAGGTCAATGCCACTATATGTGAACCAAAGTTCTATCTCTATGGATTAATATTGACACCTACCAAGTTAATTGGTGAAATGAACCATCCACAGTTATAATTAGGTATCTCTATCTTGAAACCAAGTGTATATCACCGTAACTGGAGTGGGATATCCCTATGGACGATACCATGAAATGTATGGAAAATACTAAATATTATTTCCAATTCAAAATCTATTTACCGGAAGACCACACATCCTTTCGTGTGGAAACAGATCAAGATCAAGTAATTAAAAGAACAGTATGGACATCCGGTGCATGAGGGGGAGGATCTTCTTACCGGTTTTTTGAACCAATCGTTTGGGATGCAGGACGGAACAAATAACCTGTACTTTTGTTAACAAAAAGTGAGGACAATAAGACCTTCACTCACAGATTACCAAAAGGAAATGATCATTGTTCTACCCTA
>BLSH010055411.1:837215-872006 GCA_018402905.1 Glandirana rugosa | reverse complement strand
CACATCCCCTTCCTTCGACTTTCGCACTCCCTCTCTAAACTCCGTAAAATTCTGGACTAGGACGTAGGACTCTATCTAATGAAATGATGACGACAGACACGACAACCAGACTCCTGTCTATCGTCTTTAATCTCTAAAATGTATGGCGACGAAACTCAACGTCTAGTTCGAGACGTATTTTGTTACTAGCGATGCTAGCACGAGTTGGTAGTCTAACAACCCCCTTAAACTCTAAAGTTTATGTCGACGAATCTCAACCTCTAACGTCTAATTTGAGACAGATTACGTTGCTAGCATGCAAGCATAGCATGTGTTGCTAGTCTAACACCCTTTGTGTACGATCCCACAATCTGATCGTTGTGTACGATACGAACGTACGATCGTTGCATTAGACAGAGTTTAATCTGCAATCTCCAACTCTAAGCAGCTGTATTTGAAATCTCAAATTCCCCCAACAATCTGATGGTTGAGCACGATCGTAGCGATCATTGTTTTATGCAGAGCTTGATCTGCAACTCAAAGCAGCGGTATGTAAAATCTCTAATTTCTGCTATCTGTCCTCAGACCAACAGCACAGACAGCAGTAGTAAAGTAATCTATCTCAGGATGCAGGATCAGGTCTTAAAATGCCTCAAATCTCTCCCTCACGCTTTCAGCTTCCTTCCCCTACACTAACCCAAGCAGCATGTGACTGCAGCACTACGTGACTCCAGCTTATAAAGAGGCTGGGTCACATGAGGCACTGGCCAATCACAGCCATGCCATTAGTAGGCATGGCTGTGATGGCTTCTAAGGGCAAACCAGTGAAACGCTTGTTGATTGGCTGCCCTGCAGCTTCTCAACACGTGGAGTAAAATAGCAGAACCCTGGACCGAACCCGAACGATTTTTGAAATGTTCGGGTCCGGGTCCGTGTCCCGGACACCCGAAACTTCGGTACGGACCCGAACGTTACAGTCCGGGTTCGCTCAACACTATTAGGGACAGATTGCAGATCTAATAACATCTCATCCTGCATTACAGAACAATCTGATACTGGACTAGGTAGAGTCTACTGCTTTGAGGGACAGATTATTGTTCTAAAATCATCTCCTAGTTCTATAGGGTAAGGTTCCTGCTGGTGCTGTAAGGAACAGATTATTGTTTTATAATCATCTCCTAGTTCTATAGGGAGAGGTTCCTGCTGTTGGTGTGAGTGGTGCACAAAGCCACTTGCACAAAAATAAAAAGTGCGTCTACGTTGCTGTTTTCCAGTTTTCCAAAAAAAAAAAAAAGAAGAATTTATTATTCCTTTTTTTTTGTATTAATAAATAGTGCTACATAGTACATTTGCGGGCAGAATGAGGAGAGCGTTTTGCAGCCCTCTAGCACTTTCCAGGACTTTTTTACAGCCATTTTTGTGCCGAAAAGTTTGGGTCCCCATTGCCTTCAATGGGGTTCGGGGTCCGAGGTCAAGTTCGGGTCAAGTTCGGTACCGAACCCGAACTTTTTCGCGAAGTTCGGCTGAACCCGAACATCCAGGTGTCCGCTCAACTCTATTCTTAATACTTCTACATATGGTTTACCTGTTTTAAAATATGGACCTTTACCCAATTTATGTCTGTAACCTCCGGGGACACTACTCACCAAATATCCCTTTCGGTTTCTGAAACAAAACAACAGTCCACACACACACTCGGAACAATTCATACAGCGTCTTAGTTATGCAATCATATACTATTGACACAATACACTGATCTTCAGCCCTTCATATTCTGTCCCAAACAGAATTTTACTCTAGAGTATTTCTTATCCTTAAAAGGTTACCAAAACCTTTTCAGTGTTACCAAAGCACTATTTATTATGACTAGTCATTTTTATCTCCACTTATGAGAGGTTCTATAGCCTACAGCAGTTTCTACGGGATGAAAGCCATGCGGACCTTCGGCAAGTCAATTTCACTCAATAAGAACAAGATTCACTTACCGAGTCCGTTCCTAAAGGTGGTCTTCCATATCCCGGACGAGCCCCCAGTGCTGTTAGGGTTAATCCATTGTCTAGGGAGGGTTCCCTTAACCTCTCGGACCTCGGATCAATGTGTGATGCAATGCAAATATATGGAGACAGCCCCCAAGAACAAATGGCGCTCACGCAATAATAAGTTCAAGGGATTGTCTGTATTATCATACATTAGGCATTCCTTTATAGGGCAATATTTCGTCACAGATCATTCGAGAAATGGCACATACGTATTATAAGTATTTACACATCATGGTAAAAACAGGTGTCCGTTGTTACAAGATAAAAAGGGTACATTAGCTGCAGAATATTGTTACAAAACACAAACTTCATTGTGTGACTAGCTGACCTCAGCTATTTCCTGAGAACCGAGCATAAGACATTCTCTCAAGATAAGGCCAGAAACAAGCCAGACTAACAGATATTTAAAGTGTAACCCTAGCATACAAAAATGGATACCGTCAAATCCTTTCAAAAACCCCCACATCCCATCTTGTTACTAGTAAAGGAAAACCATTAGACACTCACTTCCAGAATAACAGGAGTGAAAAACAATTGTTTTCATGTCCAATAAACAAGGCAGGACGTAGGGGTTGCTAACTAAGTTTTTTGGCCATTCTTCTAGGAGGGGGAGTACGTGGCCTACAGGTATGACAAGAAAATGAATGAACTAGAACTAGACAATGGTGTGCTTTCCTACACACCAGAAGGCCATTTATCTAAAACTTAACCTTTATTATAAATCATAAACGGTATGTAAAGTACCATAGCAGGTATCCCTATAGGGTGAGGTCAATGCCACTATATGTGAACCAAAGTTCTATCTCTATGGATTAATATTTACACCTACCAAGTTAATTGGTGAAACTTCTCTTGATATATGCATATAAACAATATGAGGGTTATTATATCCTCTTACAGTCAATATAAAGTCTCCAGGCTATTTAGAGGATAAGTAAACTCAAGGTCTTCTCACCAACACCATCCGGTATGAAGAGATGGGAGTATGTGTGCCTCTTCTCCCATCTATTAGCCACATATAAAAATGAAATGAACATAAAAAAGAGAAAGTATAGTAGTAAATACTGCCTTACTAAAGATATGTAGGGCTCGTCCATTAGTGGTGGTTTTTGTCCACATGGATGAGTGTACTACATATCTGAGAGATAGATATTTTTAACATACATTACATTCTATACATACGTACATACAGTAGGTGGAAGTAAATTACCACAGAAGAATGTTCCCTTGTTTATCCAATATGTCTAATAGGGTTCTTGTCATTTTTTAATCCACAGATAAGCTACCTCTCAACCAGCCAAACTCTCAGCAACAGAAACATATTTCCTTCTTTCTTTCGTACCATACCTAGTGATGTATTTCAGTCCCAAGGTCTTGCTAATTTAATCCTGTATTTTGGTTGGTCGTGGGTTGGCTTCCTAGCTAGCGATACTGACTATGGTCAACTAAATCTCCTGGCGGTAAAACGGGAAATAATCAATGCTGGTGCATGTGTAGCTTTCATAGAAACAATTATGATTGGCCAGGCCAACAGGAATGCTCCACACATTGTCAAAGTTATCAAGGGGTCAACAGCCAAAGTTGTGGCAGTGTTGGCCTCCAAACCAGACTTTTTACCAGTTGTAGAAGAGTTAGCAAGACAGAATGTGACTGATATAATCTGGATAGCCAGTGAAGCATGGTCAACCTCTAATCTACTTTTTAAAGAAAAGTATCAGCATGTCTTTATGGGCACTCTTGGGTTTGCTGTCCATGGAGGACAGTTGCCAGGATTTATGGAGTATATTTACAGCTTACACCCATCAAAAGCTCCAAATAATTATTTTATAATAGAGTTTTGGGAGGAAATGTTTTCTTGCAAATGGACTAACAACCTGAATTTGGATGACGGGACAAGTAACAAAACAAGACATCACTGTACTGGAGAAGAAAATCTAGGGAAGTCAATGTTGAAAATTGATTTTGGAATAAACTTCAATGTCTACACTGCAGTTTATGCATTTGCATGGGCCTTAGACAGTCTACTGCACTGCCAGCCAGGAAAAGGACCATTTGATAATGAATGCGCAAATATTTTGTCCTTTGACCCTTGGCAAGTACGTTACTTGTATTTTTCACAATGTCAGTTGATTATATGTGTTGTTTGTTTTGCTTCAAATCCCTCTCTTCTTAATGTTCTTTTCCAGCTTCTCCATTATATTAAAAGAACAAGGTTTCAGACTAAAGACAAGACAAAAATATTTTTTGATGACAATGGGGATCCTCCAGCCCTTTATGATATTGTGAACTGGCAGATAAGTTCTACTGGGTCCTTGGAGCAAGTTATAGTAGGAAGATATGACTCCAGCTCCACGGATGGGAACATCATGAGTCTAGACCATGCTGCCATTGTATGGATTAATAACAAAACAATGGTATGATTGCACCAGATGAAAAAAAAAATACTCTTGCTACAGTATGTAGATGTATCTTCTTTAGGAAGCTTATAATTTATTGTTTCTCTGTCTATAGTTTACAAAATACAATAAACCCCTCTATATTTATCCCTGCCCTTGAGGGACTTCTAATATGCTGGCACCACCACCAGGGGCATAACGATAGGGGTTGCAGGGATTGCAATTGCAACCGGCCCCCATGGTCCAGGGGGCCCATGTGTCTCCCTTGTACACCTGAATAGGAGGGATGGCGGGGGTGGCATTTAGAGGAACCAATCTCCTCCATTTTCCTTTACCCAGTTTACTTGTCTTCTGCTGTTCCCAGGGTCCCTGTGTGCTTCCCTGGTCCCCCTCACAGAGCTGCTGTCTCCCCCCCCCCTCCTCTCTCCTGCCAGCTGCTGTAGAAGATGTCATGATGGAGAGACGGGAATGGGTTGGTAAATTTGTCACTTACCGGCTCCTTCCTTTTCTGAATGAACAGAGTCAGTGATTGGTACCAATTGGTTCATTCATGACTGAAGCATAGTAAACTGTTTTTACTATACTTCCATTTCTGAATGAATGGGAGGCTCGGTGCACAGCTATTCCTGTCCATTCATTCAATGCATCTGAGACTACACAGATGGAAATTGAGAGCTGAGGTTTGTTTAGACCCCTGATATCTCATCACAGGCCCCAACAGATTTCCTAAAAAAATTGTAAAAATAAAATTGTAAAAGAAATAAAATGAAATGGTAAAAAATAATAAAATTAAAATAAAAATTAATAACGACTGACACCAGTGAGGGAACTATCAGGCTTGCAAAGCTTGCAATTGTGACCGGGCCCTGGCATTTCACCATCATGGGAAAGGCCGAAGATGGCAGAAAGGGGGCCTGCTGCAGAACTTGTGAAAGGGCCCCGCTGCAGTACCGAAATAAAGGGATAGGAGTAAAGTGCCCCGGAATCAGTGAGAAGAGGGAAGGGCCCTGGCCAGGGGTCAGGGGACCCTTCATAATTTCTTGCACCGGGACCCTGAAGGTTCTAGTTACGCCTCTGACCACCATAGTCATACAAACACAGACAGTTTGCTCAAATACCAGCTAGAGGAAAATGGTTTGTGTCAGTTTTATTTGAGTGATTTTGTTAAGGGTCGGTTTACACCAGGACTGCACAGGAACACAACACATGTTACTGGGTATTTCCTGCATGTTCCCGTGCAGTGAGATTTTGCAGCTCACTCATAATGCGAAGAAAGTAGTGCATGCATTACTTTTAAAAATAGCACAGCATCTAAATGCATGGTACTGTAGTAGCATGCAATTTGATGCCTGCAATCACACTGCATTTGCTATCTGCATTTGGGGTGCCATTAGCCTCACATTGGCTCCCACAGCAGATCACAAAGGCAATGTGTTTTGAGTGTGGTGCGGGCAATGCTCACAGAATGCGACAGCCAGTCAGTGCAGGATTGTGGACAGTGTGTTTATCAGTGGTGGCTGGTGGGGTTTTTTTTGGGGGGGTGACAGACATCCGTCAATTCCCCCCCCCCGACGGCGCTTAACCAGCACGAACCCCGCCCACTGCTCGTTGTCTTCCCGGCACTTACTCAATCTTGGTGGCAGCGAGCTGTGGGACAGGCGGTGGGTCAGGCAGCGGGTGACAGCGGCGAGCTGTGGAATGGGTGACGAGCTGTCCTCATACTGGGTGGTCTTCGGGCGCCATGCTCTGCGCCCAGAGCCCACCCTTTTTTGAAGCCTATTAGAGCCTCTGGCTCTAATCAAGTGCTTAAAAAAAATCACCCCCCCCCCCCAATTGGAATCGATGGTCCGGCGTCCCTGTATGTATATCAGGGGGTCAGACTCATGGATGGAGGGATGCCACCCGTACACCCCTAATGCACAGGCCGCCACTGGTGTTAATGTCGCCTCGGTCACCTTGTGTCACCTTATTCCACATACACATGGTAAAGGGCATACCAAGAAATTGAGACTGGAAAGCAGATATGTCCTATTACAATGGAAAGACAGCTGGTGGAGGTGTTATTAGACACTGGCAACTTTGTCACATTGGTTTATGCCAGTCTGGTTGGCCTTGCCAAGTTTGGCACAGACCACATGGGAGTGCTTTGTATACATGGCAATGCAAAAGATTACCATACTGAAGTGCTGTTAGTGGAAACACCTTGTGGAGTTATGAAGCATGTAATGTATGTGGTTAAGAACATGTTACATGGTGTAATACCATAATGTGATTTTTCTCTCTTTTGGTCACTGTGGGAAGAAGGAAAAACAGGTAAGAAGTGCTGAAAATGTGTATGAAGTAAATGATATTACGAAGAGTTGCAGATGCTCAGGGCTTTTTTTCTTTCTTTCTTTCTTTCTTTCTTTCTTTCTTTCTTTCTTTCTTTCTTTCTTTCTTTCTTTCTCTCTTTCCCCTTCTCTCTCTCTCCACCCTCTTTCCCCCCTCTCTCCCCCCTCTCTCCCCTCTCTCTCCCCCCTCTCTCTCTTCTCTCTCTATCTCCCCTCTCCCCCCCCCCTCCGCTCTCTCTCCTCTCTCTCCCCCCCCTCTCCTCTCTGTTCTCTCTCCCTCCTCTCTCTCTCTCCCCCCTCTCTCTCTCTCCCCCTCTCTCTCTCTCTCTCTCTCTCTCTCTCTCTCCCTCCCTCTCTCTCCCCTCTCTCTCTCTCCCCCCTCTCTTTCTCCCCCTAGAGAGTACCTCACTAACTTTTCCATAAACTATTATAAATATGAAGCGATGAGTATCTTTTTATCTACGGAGTGTATTTGCAAGTTACAAGGTTCCTACCATTTTAAACGGGTTTTGTATTTTATGAAATACCTGGGGGTTAAATTGACCCCAGACATTTCATCATTATATGAGACTAACTTTCGTTCATCACCTTCAACTTTGGCAGACACTTACTCTTATATAGTTTGGGAGATGTACCGCTTTTAAAATTACATTACTCCCCAAGATTATATACTTAATGTAATCAATACCGGTTAAACTCCCTCAAGCTTTTTTGCTTTCGTGCCGGGCGATGCTGACCAAATTTGCCTGGAGCAATAAAATGGCCAGACTTCACCACTCCTTGTTAGTCCTGCCCAAACCTCAGGGGGGAACCGGCCTACCTGACTTGGTCTCATACTATCGAGCGGTAAGCATGTACAGAGTGGTATCTTGGTGCACATTCCCACAGACTAAACTATGGGTGCAAATTGAACAACAAGCTACGCCGATAACCCTGTCTTCACTACCTTGGGTTGCACGTAAACATTGTCGAGGGCTGAAGTCCCATCCTACCATTGGAGCTACAATTGCAGCCTTCATCTACACATTCTCTAAGAAAGGCTTTTCCTCACACCCTTCCCCTTTAAAATTAGTGACCTATAGCCCAGACTTTATGCCTGGGGTAGACAATAAGCAGTTAAGGGGGATAGTAGGATTGGGCAGGATTAGGCGTATGCACTTTGTTACCCCACAAGGCTGGAGGTCCTCTCAAGACTTATCAGGTCTCACTCAGCCCCCCCTGAGTCCCTGGTCAGCCTTTCAACTGTCCCACTTTTTACCGTCTATACCAGGTGCAAGACTATACACTAGGCAATTGACACCTTTTGAGCATCTATGTGTGGAGGGTAAACATGTTTCACATTTGCTGTCATTTCTGTATAAACAAATCATCGAGCCTCTCAAAGGCAATACTCCCTCATATATTCATCGTTGGGAGGAGGATCTACAAATTTCTCTCTCAAGACAGCAAATAAACAGGATTATCTCTCTGTCTCATAAATCCTCATTAGCAAGCCGGTTTCAAGAACAGAGATATAAGTTGTTAGCCAGGTGGTACAGGGTCCAGACTTTACTTAATAAACTCTACCCGCAAACCTCCAAGCTTTGTTGTCATTGTAATAAAGAACCAGGGACATTACATATCTTTTGGCAGTGCCCCTTGCTTACTCAGTTTTGGAAGGAGATGGGGAACATGGTTAAACAACTGATATTGGTTGATTTAAGGCTGGACCCCCTGGGATACCTCCTGCATTTGAATCCGGTCCCTCAACGTCATTACAAAAAATCACTGATTGTGCATTTGCGGAATGCTGCCTGGGCATGTATTCCGGGCCTGTGTAAGTGCAGTACCACTCCAACTTTAAAACATTGGTTCTCTAGAGTAGACGAAATTCGGTCTATGGAAAACATGACAGCAGCCCTTTATGGCAGAGAGGAGGAATTTAGGGATACTTGGTCGTCTTGGACGAATTTTACCTGTACACCCCTATACACTGATTGCTTCCCAGACTAGGTTAAAAAGGAAAAGGGGGGGGGGGAGGGAAGAGAGGAAAAGGAAAAAAGGAAAGGGGAAAAGTATGTGTGTATATGTGTATATGTATATATACAGTATATATATATATATATATATATATATATATATATATAGTATCTCACAACAGTGAGTACACCCGTGACTTTTTGTAAATATTTTATTATATCTTTTCATGTGACAACACTGAAGAAATGACACTTTGCTGCAATGTAAAGTAGTGAGTCTACAGCTTGCATAACAGTGTAAATTTGCTGTCCCCTCAAAATAACTCAACACACAGCCATTAATGTCTAAACCACTGGGAACAAAAGTGAGTACACCCCTAAGTGAAAATGTCCAATTTGGGCCCAATTAGCCATTTTCCCTCCCATGTGACTTGTTAGTATTACAAGGTCTCAGGTGTGAATGAGGAGCAGAAATGTGGTGTTATCGCTCTCGGATACTGGTCACTGGAAGTTCAACATGGCATCTCATGGCAAAGAACTCTCTGAGGATCTGAAAAAAAGAGTTGTTGCTCTCCATAAGGAGGATATACAGGTAGAAAGATTGCTAAGACCCTGAAACTGAGCTGCAGCACACTGGCCAAGACTATACAGCAGTTTAACAGGACAGGCTCCACTCAGAACAGGCCTCGCCATGGTCGACCAAAGAAGTTGAGTGCACATGCTCAGCGTCATATCCAGAGGTTGTATTTGGGAAATAGACGTATGAGTGCTGCCAGCATTGCTGCAGAGGTTGAAGGGGTGGGGAGTCAGCCTGTGGGTGCTCAGACTATACGCTGCACATTGCATCAAATTCGTCTGCATGGCTGTCGTCCCAAAAGGAAGCCTCTTCTAAAGATGATGCACAAGAAAGCTTGCAAACAGTTTGCTGAAGACAAGCAGACTAAGGACATGGATTACCGGAACCCTGCCCTGTGGTCTGATGAGACCAAGATAAATGTATATGGTTCAGATGGTGTCAAGCGTGTGTGGTGGCAACCAGGTGAGGAGTACAAAGACAAGTGTGTCTTGCCTACAGTCAAGCATGGTGGGGGGGAGTGTCATGGTCTGGGGCCACATGAGTGCTGCTGGAACTGGGGAGCTACAGTTTATTGAGGGAACCATGAATGCCAACATGTACTGTGACATACTGAAGCAGAGCATGGTCCCCTTCCTTTGGAGACTGGGCCGCAGGGCAGTATTCTAACATGATAACGACCCCAATACGCCTCCAAGATGACCACTGCCTTGCTAAAGAAACTGAGGGTAAAGATGATGGATTGGCCAAGCATGTCTCCACACCTAAACCCTATTGAGCGTCTGTGGGGCATCCTCTAATGGAAAGTGGAGGAGCGCAAGGTCTCTAACATCCACCAGCTCTGTGATGTCAACTCCAGTGGCAACCTATGAAACTCTGGTGAACTCCATGCCCAAGAGGGTTAAGTCAGTGCTGGAAAATAATGTTGGCCACACAAAATATTGACACTTCAGGTCCAATTTGGACATTTTGACTTAGGGGTGTACTCACTTTTGTTGCTAGCGATTTAGACATTAATGGCTGTGTGTTGAGTTATTTTGAGGGGACTGCAAACTTACACTGTTATACAAGCTGTACACTCACTGCTTTACATTGTAGCAAAGTGTCATTTCTTCAGAGTTGTCACATGAAAAAATAGAATAAAATATTTCCAAAAATATGAGGGGTGTACTCACATTTGTGAGATACTGTATATCGGCCTATAAAACGATAAGGGTACGAAGAGGAAATTAGTCATATATAGGTATGGTAGGAATAAAGAATAATTAGATAGGGGTAACTGAGGTATGCTTGGGTCTATAGCGTAGTGCCAGCATGAGGGTGAGAGTGAGATATAGCATTGAACTCAGATGTAGACCCTCTGGAGTCACGTTTAATTTCATCGGGAAGTTACACAGGGTGTATTGCAATGTACTTATTTGCAACTATAAGTTTATGATATGTAATATTTCTTATTGCTGCCTTAATTGTCCTGGGTCGATGTGCATCTGTCGTTATGTACCCTACTCTAATGTGCATTATTTTTTAAAATTTTTTACTTTCTTTTTTTCTTTTCCTTACTGCTTCAAGTGCCTTGCTAAAATATTGAATAAAAAAAGTGATGGAACAAATGTAACCACAAAAAAAAAAAAAAACAACCATTTGAATTATGTTGCGTGGCAGGGTGTACCCACATGTTAACAGTCAGATTCTACTGCATTTTTTTAGGATCTGTTTTCTGATTCCTTTATGCATATTCTATTTGTTTTTATTAAGGTCCCACCATCAAAGTGCAGTTCTAGCTGTTCTCCAGGATCTATGAAGGTGACTATTCCTGGGAAGCCCATCTGTTGTTTCCAGTGCATACCGTGTCCTCAGGGACAAATCTCCAATGAAACAGGTGCTTTATAAGATTATTTTGCTTATTTTAGGTTTCTAAACAAAAACTGTGCTTTTTACAATACTGACACTAGCTTTCTTCTCTAGATGCTGTCAATTGCCTCCCTTGCCCCAGGGATATGTGGCCCAATCTCCAACAAGGTGCATGTTTGCCAAGGCCCACTGAGTTCCTCTCCTACAGTGAAGCACTTGGTATTAGCTTGGCTACCCTTGCCATTATCTCCTCTGTTGTCCCACTTGGAATTTTGGGATTGTTCAACCATTATAGGACCACACCAATAGTGCGAGCCAACAACTGGTCTTTAAGCTGTCTTCTACTCATATCTTTGTGCCTCTGCTTCCTTTGCTCATTGCCATTTATTGGATACCCGCAATTAGATAAGTGCCTTCTTCGCCAAGTTACATTTGGTTTGGCCTTTTCATTGTGTATCTCTTGTGTTCTTGCCAAAACGATTACAGTCGTCATTGCCTTCAAAGCCACCAAGCCAGGAAGTCACTTAAGAAAGTTTACTGGTATAAGAGTATCCTACTCACTCATTGTCCTTTGTTTACTAATTCAAGTATCCATCTGTGTGACTTGGCTTTCTTCTTCACCTCCTTTTCCAGAGTTTGACTCTAATACTCAGTCAGAGGTGATTATTTTGAGCTGCAATGAAGGTTCTCCTATAGCATTCTGGTTCATGTTAGGATACCTTGGTCTCCTAGCCACCATCAGTTTTATTGTTGCGTTCTTGGCAAGAAGATTACCTGACAGCTTCAACGAGGCAAAGTATATTACCTTTAGCATGTTGGCTTTCCTCAGTGTTTGGATATCCTACATCCCAGCCTCTCTCAGCTCACGAGGGAAGTATACTGTGGCCACAGAGATCTTTGCCATCTTATCTTCTACCTGGGCAATTGTGGTTTGTATTTTCCTGCCAAAATGTTTCATCATGTTGTTTCGACCAGATATGAATTCTAAAGGACTATTGATGAAGAAAAACCTTGGCTGAAAATCAAAAATGTAGACATATGTCTTATGAGGGACTACAGTTATTTAATCATAAAACTGTTTATGTTTAACAGAGTATTTTGTAGATTCATAACGTTCTCTGTTCTGAAGGAATTGTTGCTTGTTTCACCATGTTTTTTCAGAATGGGAAGATCTGCATTCATTACAACAACCGTAGCCAGGGATGTCAAATCTTCGGACCTTCCTGCGCCACATTGAAAGAAGAGGAATTGTCTTGGGCCACACATAAAATACTAACAATAAGGATTCCTGATGAGCATAAAAAGTCAGGCAGATCACAAGTTAACAATCACTGATATAGATAATGGACCTAGCTGAGTAATAATTTTCCTTGAACAATCTTCCTTCATTTGCAACTTTTCTTTTTTTGGGGTTCTGTTTTTTTGGCGGTGTGGAAGCCGTGCTAGAATTTAAAAAATAATATAGTAGATAAGGGGATTGTATTTCAACTATATATGTTCTGTGTGGGGAAGTAGAGGGAAGATTGTGGGCAGGGGGCTTTGGGGGGGTGCAACTGAAATCTGGGGGATCACAGCACACCCCTACATACATCCATGTGGCATTTACTTGCCTGATGCTATTAGGAGTCTCTGCCTTCACTGCTGCTGCTAGTGCTATTACAAACTCCAAAGCCCTGGCATCCCTCCAGAGATGCCTGTGCCTGGACTCTCATTGTCAGACGCCACAGCTGCTATGCTTGCACAGTATCCCCGGCATCCCTCCATAGGTGCATATGCCTAACGTATCCCTGTCATCCGCCATTGTTTTTATGCTTGCATGGTGTCCCTATAGACATGCCCGGGCCACATGCTGAACTTCCCTGGGTCACATGTGGCCCATGGGCCACAGAATGGACACCCCAGACCTAAGTAATCTCCGTGTTGTAATGGAAAAACCTGCAGTGTCTACATCCCTTTAGAAGTGGATGAGTCTTATAGAGTAGCTCACCAAATAAGACTCTTATTGAAGGTGATACCTGAAAATTGTATTTGTGTCAAATTAAGGTAGACTTCTATGAAATGCAGGGAGCCAATCACACAAACAAAGGGTAAGATTTTGGCAGGGAGTTCGGCATATTAACTATATACAGAAGGAGTTCCTACATTGTATGGAAATTAATTTGTTTTGCAAATTTTAGAAAATGAAAGCATTTGCAGACTAAAATGGAATTTGGATCATATGCAAAGTGTCACACTCACCAGCCATCTTGTTCCCCATTGTAATTTTTTTAAATCATATCTATGGATGAAATGTAAAATCATATATTGATTTCCACATTTTATTTCAATAATTTCTTGCCTACTTCTATTAATCTGAATGATCTTGAAGTTTGAAATTAGTTTGTGAAAATCCCCACGCAGTTACTTCCTTGAATTCTGTGACATGCATTCACTATGCCCTGTGAATAGGCACTGCTGTGTCACACATATTTCAGAGCCAGTGTTCTGCCAAAACAGCCAACTCGCCAAAATCTCCAACCACGCCCCTTCTGGTGACTCTCCAGCAGCTGTAATTGGAGATTTCAATGAGTTGGTTGTTTTCACAGAACATGGGCTACGGAAGAAAAAAGTTGTAGCCGCCTTGGGGGCGGCCATGTTGTTGGTTATTAGCGGGCAGACTAACAATGTTTACTCATTATATCGTGTACCATAGTATATAAGCTGCCAGTGTTCTGTGAAAACAGGCAACTCACCAACATCTCCTATTATTTGTGCTGGAGATTCACTGAGGGTGACTTGGTTGGAGATTTTGGCGCGTTGGCTGTTTTGGCAGAACACCTGCCTTCTGATCTACAGAGGCACTAAGAGAAGGAGTTTCAGGAGGCGGAGTCACTACAGGGCTTGCTGCTTACAGGCAACAAGGTACCATGGGATATGTAGTCCTTTGAAACTGAAAGTAAACAGCAGGGAAGAAGCTGTAAAATAAGCAGTTAATCCAGGAAGTTGCGGAAAGGGATGGCCACCACACAGGCAGCATTCACAACATGAAAGGAGTTTTTTTTTTTCAAGTAAGATTATATTGGATTGTCAAAAATAACTATTGTTTGTATTGGTATACAATGCGGATGGTATAAAATAAAAGTGTATGATGTGACCATAGATTTCCTTTAACATTTTTGACATTGGCCCAGGCTTCCCATTGCTTTTTTGACAGTAGTTTGCCTATAAGTAGAGTTGAGTGGACACCTGGATGTTCGGGTTCGGCGGAACTTCGCGAAAAAGTTCGAGTTCGGCCCCGAACTTGGCCCGGAAGCCCATTAAAGTCAATGGTGACCCAAACTTTTGGGCACTAAAATGGCACTAAAAAAAGTCCTGGAAAGGGCTAGAGGACTGCAAATGGAAGCAAAATTGGGCTAAGAGTAGGACAAGTGCCCTGCAAACAACTGTGGATAGGGAAATAACTTAAAATCATATTTAAAAAAATGGAGGAGGAGGTGGATGTGGAGGAGGAGGTTGAGGAGGCGGTGACCTTGGCGGTGTAGGTGGAAGTGGCGGAGGAGAAGGAGGAGGTAGCCAACACTGTTTTTTGTTTGTTTGGTTTTTTTTTCTAATTGGGGTAGCCCCCAAAATATTGAGACATATTAAAAAAATAAAAGAAAAAGTTCACTTAAGTATACCAATGGCTATGTGAGGCCGGTATAAATTATATTTATATTCTGCACAAGGTACAGACAAGTCTTGTGGGATCCATGCGTGGTTCATTTTAATAAATGTTAGCTTGTCCACGTTGGCTGTGGACAGGCGGCTGCGCTTGTCTTTGATAACGCCCCCTGCCGTGCTAAACACACGTTCAGACAATACACTGGCTATAGGGCAGGCCAGCACTTACAAGGCATAAAGGGCAAGCTCAGGCCATGTGCCCAATTTGGAGACCCAGAATTTGAATGGGGCAGACCCATCAGTCAGTACGTGTAGGCGTGTGCACACATACTGTTCCACCATGTTGCTGAAATGCTGCCTCCTGCTAAGACGTTGTCTATCGGCTGGTGGTGCTGTTTGTTGTGGCGTGCTGCTGACAAAGCTTTTCCACATTTCAGCCATGCTAACCCTGCCTTCTGAGGTGCTGGCAGTGCCACAGCTGCGTTGCTGACCTCTTCCTCCTCCTCTGCCTTCGCCTTGAGCTTCCACTGAGCCCCTAGTGTCATTTGGGAATGCCCTCAGCAGCGTGTCTACCAGCGTGTGCTTGTAGTCACGCATCTTCTGATCACGCTCCAGTGAGGGAATTAAGGACGGCAAGTTGTCCTTGTAACGGGGATCCAGCAGGGTGGCCACCCAGTAATCAGCACAAGTTACAATGTGGGCAACTCGGCTGTCGTTGCGCAGGTACTGCAGCATGTAGTCGGCCATGTGTGCCAGGCTGCTCAGAGGTAAAGACAAGCTGTCCTCTGTGGGAGGTGTATCATCTGTGTCCTCCGTATCCCCCCAGCCACGCTCCAGTGATGCCCACGAGCTGCGTTGGGTGCCACCCTGCTTTGAACACGGTTCCTCCTCCTCCTCCTCCTCCTCATCCTCGTCCTCCTCATCCTCCAGAACTGTGCTCTGGCTTGAAAATTTTTTACCTGGCCTATGCTGGTGCAGGAACCCACCCTCCAAGCCACTTGTGAATGACTGACCTGATAACCGTGGAAATTACCCCTCTACCTCCTCCTCTTCCTCCTGTGCCACATCCTCTTCCATCATGGCCCAAAGTGTTTTTTCAAGGAGACATAGAAATGGGATAGTAACGCTGAGAACAGCGTCATCGGCACTGGCCATGTTGGTGGAGTACTCAAAACACCGCAACATGGTACACAGGTCCTGCATGGAGGCCCACTCGTTGGTGGTGAAGTGTTGCTGTTCCACAGAGCGACTGACCAATGCGTGCTGCAGCTGAAACTCCACTATTGCCTGCTGCTGCTCGCACAGTCTCTCCAGCATGTGCAAGGTGGAGTTCCACCTTGTGGGCACGTTGCATAGGAGGCGGTGAGCAGGAAGGCCAAAGTTCCGCTGCAGCGCAGACAGGCGAGCAGCAGCAGGGTGAGAACGCCGAAAGTGCGCACAGATGGTCCGCACTTTCTGCAGCAGCTCTGACATATCCGGGTAGTTTTTTAGAAATTTCTGCACCACCAAATTCAGCACATGCGCCAGGCAAGGGATGTGTGTCAAACCGGCTAGGCCCAGAGCTGCTACAAGATTTCGCCCATTATTGCACACCACCAGGCCGGGCTTGAGTCTCAGTGGCAACAACCACTCATTGGTCTGTTGTTCAATGCCCATCCACAGCTCCTGCGCAGTGTGGAGTTTATCCCCCAAACATATAAGTTTTAAAACAGCCTGCTGTCGTTTCCCCCTGGATGTGCTGAAGTTGATGGTGAAGGTGTTACGCTGACCAGATGAGGAGGTGGTACAGGAGGAGGAAGCAGAGTAGGAGGAGGAGGCAACAGGAGGCAAAGAGAAATGCCCTGCAATCCTAGGGACTTGTGCCAAACTGCTATCCGCCTCAGGCCCCCCGCCACTACATTTGCCCAGTGTGCAGTTAGCGAGATATTGCGTCCCTGTCCGAGCTTAGTGGTCCACGTATCAGTGGTTATGTGAACCTTGCCATAGATGGCGTTGCGCAGTCCACACTTGATCTTGTCCCCGACTTGTTTGTGCAGGGAAGGAATGGCTCGCCTGGAAAAGTAGTGGCGGCTGGGAACCACGTACTGTGGGACAGCCACCGCCATCAGGTTTTTAAAACTGTCTGTATCCACCAGACAGAATGACAGCATTTCAAAGGCCAGGAATTTTGAAATGCTGGCATTCAGGGCCAGGGAGCGCGAGTGAGTAGGGGGGTAGTTCCTCTTTCTCTCCAGTGTTTGGGAGATGGACAGCTGTAAACTTCCATGGGACCGTGGGGTGGAAATGCTTGGGGACGGTGGCGGACATGGTGGCGTTGCTGTCACATAGTCTGTTTGCTGGGTGGCAGGTGACACTGGCACTGTAGAGGTGGAGGAAGAGGCCGAGGCAGCAGCAGAAGAGGAAGCAGGAGTAGCCCGAGACCTTTCTTGGATTTAGAGGTGCTTATTCCACTGCAGCTCATGCTTTGCATGTAGATGCCTGGTCATGCAGGTTTTTCTCAGGTTTAGAACATTTATGCCTTGCTTCAGGCTCTGATTGCACAGCATGGAAACCACTCGTGCCTTGTCATCAGCACATTGTCTGAAGTACTGCAGCGCCAGGGAACTCCTTTAAGCTGCCTTTGGTGTGCTAGGTCTCTGGGTGAGGTGGGTAGTAGCAGGCGTACTGTCTAGGGGACGGTCACTACGCTTTTGCAACCTGCTTCCTCTTTTGCTGTGCTGGTGGCTCTGTGCGACCACCACCTCTTCCTCCAAACTGCACTCGCATGACCTTCATTCCATGTGGGGTCTAGGACCTCATCATCCTCCACATCATCTTCCACCCACTCTTCACCACTGCCCTCCTTGTCAGTCTGCACACTGAGGCAAGCTGCAGCAGTTGGCACCTGTGTTTCATCATCATCAGAGACGTGCTGCTGTGGTGTTTCCATCTCCTCATCCTGAAACAGAAGTGGTTGGGCATCGGTGCACTCAATGTCTTCCACTTCTGGGGCAGGGCTATGTGGATGGCCTACGGAAAGCACACCAGTAGAGTCATCAAAAAGCGTAAGAGACTGCTGCATGACTTGGGGCTCAGACTGCTTGGCTGATTTACAAGGGGCTGAGGTGAAAGACAGATGGTCATGGGGTTCAGGTGCCAACTCTGAGCTTTCTGCAAGGGACCAGGTGGGAGACAATGTGAAGGAACTGGAGGCATTGTCAGCCACCCAATCTACTATTGCCTGCACTTGTTCTGGCCTCACCATTCGTTGAGCGGCATTCGGGCCTAACATATAACGTTGAAGGTTCTGTCGGGTACTCGCACCTGAGGAAGGTGTTTCACTTGTGCGTGTAACTGGCACAAATCGACCACGTCCTCTCCTTGCAACAGGAGCTTCACCAACACCACCAACACCAGCAGCACCACGACCACGTCTCTTATTTGACGCTCTCCTCATTCTGGATGCAAATGTACTATTTAGCACAAATTTATATTATTTTTTAAACCGGCAATGTGCAATTTTGTGCACAAAATGCACAGCAAGGTGCAAATGTACTGTGTAGCACTATTTATTAATAATAAAAAAAAAAGAATAATAAATTATTAATCTTTTTTTTTTAAACCAGCAATGTAGATGCACTTTTTATTTTTGTGCAAGAAATGCACTGCTGGCCGCAAATGTAGTATTTAGAATTTTTTTTTTTAACCAACAATGTAGATGCACTTTTTATTTTTTTCCAAGAAATGCACCGCTGGCCGCAAATGTAGTATTTAGAATATTTTTTTTTTTAAAACCAGCAATGTAGACGCACTTTTTAATTTTGTGCAAGAAATGCCCCGCTGGCCGCAAATGTAATATTTTGCACAAAATAAAATGTTTAATTTCTCTAACTGCAATGTAAAAGCAGTATTCAAATATGCCAAAATGTTGCCAACTGAACTAACAGAACACAATTAAAGTAGTGTCCCTGACACACAAGCATTTGCAAGTGCACTGCACTTGCAAAAATGGCTGCAAATGCCCACTTAACAAACAGAAAAATTGCTTAGGTTTTATATGAGGCACTTTGCTTAGCAAACAAAATGTACTCTAGCAAACAAAAATCTCCTCTAGAACCCACCCACCAATAAATCGCTGTTTTTAACAGATTTTCTAAAGCTAATCTGTCCCTCACACCAGCAGCAGCGTCCTCTCCCTACACTAGTATCAGATGATGTGACATGCAGCACTACCTGACTCCAGCTTATATAGAGGCTGGGTCACATGATGCACTGGCCAATCACAGCCATGCCATTAGTAGGCATGGCTGTGATGACTTCTAAGGGCAAACGAGTGAAACGCTTGTTGATTGGCTGCCCTGCAGCTATTCAACAGGCGCAAAAAAATACCCGAACCCGGACTTTTTCTCAAATGTCCGGGTTCGCGACACGGACACCCTAAAGTCTGGTACGAACCCAAACTTTATAATTCAGGTTCGCTCAACTCTACCTATAAGCTCTAACAGTGGCCAGAATCTAGTAAGTTTGGGTTTCACAAATTTCAGACTGGATTTGCCAAACTCCCCGTGAGTTGAACTCGATTACCATCCTTAAGTATAGCCTCTGAGAGAAGTAACAAAGAGCCTAGAAACAATTTGCTGAAGACCAGAGCTTGTGCTCAGGCAAGAAAACTTCAGGTACCTTGTGCTCCCTCCATCCTCCTTCCCTTCCTCTATGCAGTCTGCATAATAAAGATGTTTAAAGTATATTGTGGCAATGTGAAATATAAACGGTTTCCCGCATATTCCTTATTCCTTGCTGATCTTTTGTTTTGTGTAACTTACTCCTTTAGCAATGTATTGCAATGTGCCTTGTTTTGGGTACTTTTCTACTATATTGTGGCAATGTAAAATAGAGCCCCTCTGTTTTGTTATAAAAAAATATTACATGGGAAACCTTACCCCTTACCTTGTAAAACAACCCATTCAGTTTAAAATAAAAATAAAAGGCAAAAACATGTGTGTGTTTGTATATAGAGTGTATATATTAATATATATATATATATATATATATATATATATATATATATATATATATATATCCTTATAAATACTTTTTTTTATTCTTTAGTGAGCACACTATCTCTGTTTTCAGCTGCATAAGGGGCTTGGAGAGGAGGGGGTGGAGAAACAGCAGTACACTGATCCTCCCGGTAAATGACTGTGCAGGGGAGGGGCGTGTCAGCACAAGTCTGATCATTGGAGGACAGGCAGGCTATTCTCCCAGCAGAGCCAGAAAACTGACCATGCTGTAATGGATGTGCTCTCATGCTTAACGTGGTCAGCTTGACATAGGAAAGAAGAGTAACTGGCAGGGACACTAGGGATATCACACAAAGGAAGAAAAACAAAAAGAGGACACTTTTTAACACAAGTACATTGTACAACAGGCACATATCAGGAATATGAAATGTTGGGGTAACATATTCTTTAGATGCATCATTAAAAGTGACTTGTGCCCATTTTTATTCCAACCGAAGGAAAGAACTAATCTTGAGATGCATGTTCTTGGGTCCTTATTGGCAGGTAAGTGTGGTCCATTATGCTGCTGGATGTCCATTTGTATGGAATCCAGGAATAATAACATTACAGTAGCATTAAAATATTAACTTAACTTCTCATTCAGACCCATTTTCTTGGTTTTTGCACACCTGTTAAATCCAAAGATTTAGGCCTGAAGATGACTGCCCATTACTAACCCCTGTGGGTGGGGTGAAACATATTGGTGGGAGTAGCCTGGATGGAGTTAGGCTGAGGCTGCTATCACTTATTACATGATGGGCTTGTATTGTTTGCGGTGGCTGAGATTTTTCTCTATTTGTTCTGTGGATTACATGGAGTCAGGGTGGACTCCTAGCCTGACCTGCACCCTCAGTGGAACACACTGAATTAGGGATATAGATGCCAGAGTGGATATTCTAATGTTGGTTTAGGTTCATACACGGATGCAAGTACCGGATAAAGGTGCGCCAGATGTAGGGACAGTTCAGTATAGCAGTGATATGGAGTCAGTAGGGGTGCAGTATAGGTCTGGGATAAATGTGATAGGAGCTGGGTGTACTTGGTGACCAGCTCTTAGTAACTCAGTCCCTGCTAGTAGTGTAATGTATGGGCCAATAGTCCTCCCACCAGACCCCAGGATACAGCTATGGCATCGACGGCTGAAGGGCCCCCCCTCAGTCTCTCCCTGAAACCTCTGATGAACAGCGACATAAGCTGATAAATGCTCCAGCTTCCTGAAGTCTGGGCTGCAGACCTTAAAGTGATACTATAGTCTCATTTTTTTTGTTAAAAATAACAAATATGTCATACTTACCTGCTCTGTGTAGTGGTTTTCACAGAGCAGCCCAGATAATCCTCTTCTCCGCTCCCTCTACAGCGCTTCTCGCCCCTCCCTCCTGTTGAGTACCACTACAGCAAGCAGCTTGTTATGGTGGCACTTGAGCCGAGCCGCAGCTCCCTGTGTCCATTTTAATAAGGAGCCGTGGCCCGACCCCCCCCCCCCTCCTCATTGGCTCACTGAAATTTATTGACAGTAGCATGAGGCCAATGGCGTTTTGCTGCTGTCTCAGCCAATGAGGAGGGAGAGTCTTGGGCAGACGAGACTCTCCAGCAAGATCGATGGATCAAGATGGGGCTCAGGTAAGTATTAGGGGGCTGAAGGGGGTGCTGCACAAAGAAGGTTTTTTATCTCAATGCATAGATTGCATTAAGATAAAAAACCTACTGCCTTTACAACCACTTTAAGGTGGGAGGGAGCAAACAGACAGATCCTGATCCTGATTTCCAAAGCCCCGAACTTTCCCAGGCAGAACAGTTAAACCTCCTCCACTCCTCTTAAATCCCCCATTTAAAAGGGAACTGTAGTCTTTCTAATGTCTCACACAGTGCAGCTATCCCCTAGCTAAACTACACGTCCCAGTGTGCATCTTGGCCACTCCAGAATCCTCCCCTGTCACCAATTGGTCTCAGCAGTGACCGCAGGAGCTTGGGTGAGAGCAGGAGCAAGAAGGTTGGGCAGGAAGGCACACACACACTACCCGTCACTGTAGATGCAGAGTCCCTCCTGAACCGAGAGTGGGGGGGGGCTGCTGAATCTTGGCTACATAACTTTGACAAAGCTTTTCTATGCAGAGCTGCACCAGATTTTGTGGTCTCCAGTAATTTAGTAAATCAAACCCATGGCTTGATGAGTTTGGTGTAAAGGAACTCAAATCTCCTGCACAGATCCCTGGCCTCAACCATATTAAAAACTTTTGGGATGAATTGGAACACTCATTGTGGCCAGGTCTTCCCATCCAACTTCAGTAGCTGTTCTCGCTATTTTGGCTGAATGGGCACAAATTTCTAAAAAAAAAAAAAAAAGCGTAACTCCATATTCATGTCCATGGTTTTGTAATGGGATGTCCAACATTTTCCTGTAGAATGGTCAGGTGTCCACAAAATTTTGCTCATATTGTGTAACGTAGAAATTTTCCAATGCAGGCCCGTGTCCCAGTGAAAAAAATGGGACCACTTTAGAGAGATTTCCTTTAAACTTCCATTGTGTCTCAAAAAGTGAAGAGAAACCTTCCCATTGGTACACAGGCAACAAAGAAAGAAAAATTTAAATGGGTTTTAACATTTCCTTGTTCTATCCAAAAAAAAGTTTTGGCCACCACCCCTAAGGACTCATAAGCTGCAATACCAAGTCCCACAACACTATTGCTGTAGCTCTTGATAAAACACTGTTGATAGTGCTTTAAATATGCCTGTGTCTATTAAGATGTCATTCATTTTTAAAGCACCCAAAGCAAGTCCAAAAAGCAAATTACAGAACACCTCAAAAACTCAGTGGGGGAGATTTACTAAAACCGGTGCACCCTTAATCTGGAGCAGCTGTGCATGGTAGCCAATCAGATTCTAACTTCAGCTTGTTCAATTAAGCTTTGACGAGTGTAGCGCCCTCTACTAAGGTAGGCGCTAGTGATACTTTTTGGTTAGGTAAGGCAAATTTAGCCAGGCCTGGTTGTTTTGATTCTGGGCTGGGAGTGGCTCAGTGTAGGACTGTGTGATTCACAGATGATGTCACCAGGGCCTCCCACTTCTTCTTAGAGAAGCTTCTGGAGTTTTCTGGAAAGAGAGGTGGGAGGGGGGTGTAGCAATCTGGGGTGTTCTGAGGAGTCCTGACCAATCCCCAATCTGGATTGGCAGGGGGCAGGCCTCTTCAAATACCCAGGGTCCGCCCAGTTGCAGGGAGGAGTTCGGGTGGAAGTGGAGCAATGAGATAGCATGGAGACTGTGTGGCCCCGGGAGCCCCCAGTCTGGGGGGGGGGTGACCACGGCCTGGGAGAGCTCGGGTGCAGCCAGGAGGAGCAAGATCTTGGTGGCAGGCACAAAAGAGAGCAGAAAGGACAGCTGGAGAGAATGCTATTGGAGAGATCTCTGAGAGGAACTACAAGTCACAGGTGTCGGTGAGTGACACATACCCTGGGAGGCTGGAGGAGAAGCATGCCTGAGCGGATTGGGGTGAGAGACAGTCTGGGAAGGATGCAGAGACCATCAAGGGGCTGTGGTGTCACTGTGGCAGTGGAGAAGACTGTCACAGCTGGGAGGGCTGACAGGGCCTGGAAGAGGATGGGCTGGGAGCAGTAGTCAATCAGTCTGGCTAGCACAGTAGTACTTTTTTCTACACTTTGGGGACCAACTGTCCCTGCCTGTAATGGGTGGTCCGGAGGTCCTGCTTCAACTACAGCAGGCCTCACCATGTGCTAGCTAGGCCAAACAAGAGGACATGGAGGCCTGGTAAATATCTTTCCAGGTCTCACCTATGACAGCAAGTACTGTGCGGGAGAGAGGAACAGGAGTCTGAGGAGCAAGTGATGTGCTGGAGGAAGAGAAAGGAGTGTATATACTGGAAGTGTATATAGAAGGTCCCAAACTAAATGGAATCTATTTATTGGCCATCCCACAACTATCCAATCCCTATCCAAGTTTAATCCACTAATAAATAAAACAAAACAAAATTACCGGCCTGTTCAGTGACTCTGGATGCAGTATGGATGTGATTTTGAATGCTCTAGTTTTAGTAAAACAACTCCATTGTAAATTGCTGTGCATTGGAAAGAATACAAGCAGTGTTAATTTTGGCAGCAAATTTCGATTTAGTTTTATTCTTTGACTAAAATGCCATTTTAGTTTTCGTCCCATTTTGTGTTTTAGTTGACTAAAATCTCCAGTACATTTTAGTCAAATAAAATCATTTTAGTCAACCAAAATCAAATGTGTTTAGTTAAATTGTAATGCAGTATTTAAGCATTTCTCTACAATTTCCAAACTCATTATATACTACTGCTGGAGTGAAAAATCGAATATGTTATTATTTATGGTATTAAGGTTTGAACATGCACTACAGACACAGATTTAGTCTTTACATTACGTCTTTATTTAAGTAAAACCGTTTCATCAAGAATACTGCTTTCTTGTCAAAAGGGTAAAAATACAAAAAAGTACAAAATAAATACTCTTTGTGTGATCATGATGATGCCACCAACCATGCACTGCACAATCATTTACATGAACAGTTCAAGAAACCCAAACTGAACAACATAACACAACAAAACATTTCAGCAGCTTGGCTGGCCTGGTGTCAAGAAGGACAGCAAAGAGGCCACAGGCCAGGCCGCTATCTCACTGACTCCAGTAAAAACATCAGGGACAAACTGATATTCTGCAAAAGGTATAGGGATCGGACTGCTGAGGACTGGGGGAAAGTCATTTTCTCTGATGAATCCCCTCTCTGATTGTTGTCCAGAGAAGAAAAGGTGAGCATGAGTGTTACACTATCAGTCCTGTGTCATACTCATGCCAACAGTAAAGGATCCTGAGACCATTCATGGGTGGGGTGTGTTGCTTCTCAGCCACGGGAGTGGGCTCATGCCTAAGAACACAGTTATGAATAAATGGTAAATGATGGTGATGAACAATGCCTTTTCCAGCATGATGGAGCACCTTGCCATTGCCAATGCCATAAGGCAAAAGTGATAACTAAGTGGCTTGGGGAAAAAAAATGGACATTTTGGGTCCATGGCCAGGAAACTCCTCAGACCTTAATCCCATTGAAAACTTGTGGTCAATCCTCAAGAGGTGGGCGAGTGAAAAAAAAAACCTGCACATTCGGACAAACTCCAAGCATTGATTATGCAAGAATGGCTGCCAGTGCCATAGGTGCAATCAGGATGTGACGCAGAAGTTGATTGACAATGACAACATACCACTTGCTGGAGCGCACTGCAGAGGTCTTGAAAAAGAACGGTCAACTCAATGCTGCAAATATTGACTATGCATAAACTTAATGTAATTGCCAATAAAAGCCTTTGACACTTATGAAATGCTTGTAATTATACTTCAGTATACCATAGCAACATCAGACAAAAAGATCTAAAAACACTGAAGCAGCAGACTTTGTGAAAATAATATTGGTGTCATTCTCAAAACTTTTGGCCACAGCTGTACATGTACAAGGCCAAGCACAGCACACATATACAGCACACAGCACAGGCACTGTCACTGCCAGTCTGGCACAGGCACAGCATAATAAACCAATACTTGAGGGTAATGCTTATTTCTACAATAGGAATCAGTTTACTGTCAGTTTATTATTTCAACAGTTCTAATTCTCAGATACATTCAAAGAAAAAGTGCACAGTGTACAATAATGACATTAGTGTGTGGATTATAACAGTCACCGCTTTTTGTCAACTCCTCTCTCCTCTCTCTCTCAGCATTCACATGACAATAGAGGTAAATATCACACTAAAAATACTATTGGGACAGGACCCCAACATAAGGCTGTCCCTTTTGCCCATTACTGATCTATTTTTCTTTTTCATTAGTGTGATATTATTTACCTCTATTGTCAAATTTGTCAATGCTAAGAGAGAGAGTAGTTGATAAAAAGTGGTAGTTGTTATTGTTCCACATACTAATGGCATTTGTAGCCTCAGCCTGTGCATTTTCCTATGTATTTAATTGACAATTAAAACTGTTGTTGAACTATTGGTTCTTCCTATGGCAATAAGCACAACCCACAAGTATTAGGTATAATCTTAGAAATAGAAATACCCGGAGAATAAAAAACCTTTATATGTTTCGATTCATTTTAACGAAAGCACTTTGTGCCAACATGACCCTTGCTCTATTCTGCCGGCCTCTAGAGAGGTCACTTGTGACACTGAATACCCTCTCTGCAAAGGCTTGAGAAGCTGGCATAGTCAGCAGGTCTAATGCAAAAGGTTTTAGCTGGTGATAAAAAGTGTCACACTTTGACAGCCAAAAATCTGTTGTGGTGTCCTCACTGATGGTGGCAACTTGGTGCAAAAGTTCTTCCTTTTATTTTCTGATCTGCTGCTCTATGCTGTTTGCTCTTTGCCTGGGTCTCTGCAGCATTTATAAAGAAACAGAGTAACAAGATTAAAAGAATTCATTCCGGAATGGATCCATGCAGATCAGACCTGATTTGTCCCCAATAGGGAAGGCAAAGACAACGCCATCAGAACACTACTTATGTTACATGGCCTTAGGGACGGGAGAGAGCCGGCACTTCTCTTATCAGTCCCCGCCCAAAAAGCGTTCAACAGAGTTGATTGGGGGCTTATGATAAAAACATTGGAAATCATGGGATTGGGCCCAAAGTAGATAGAGAGAATAACGCTATTATATAGGGGCCCTACGACAAGAGTAAGGGTCAATGGGTCTCTCTCATTGCCATTTAAAATGCTTAATGGTACAAGACAGGGGTGCTCGCTTTCTCCCCTTTTGTTTATAATATCTCTGGAGCCACTATTGGCAAGAATATGGAGGAATGTGGACATAAGTGGAGTAAAAATAGGCGAAAATGAACATAAAGTAGCGGCATATGCAGATGATCTCCTATGCTATATAACAAATCCCAGAGTTACATTACCAAACTTAATAAAAGAACTGAAAAAATACGGGGAAATCTCAAACTTTAAAATTAACCAGGAAAAATCAGAAATATTAAACATAAATATAAATAAGAAAGAGGGATTGTCCCTGCGGGGGGAGTTCTCTTTTACATGGAAGAAAGAAGAAATAAATTACCTAGGGATAAAAATCACTCCTAGGCTTGAGAAATTATACAAGGTGAATTACATTCCACTCTTAAACGAGATTAAAACAGAAATTAAAAAAGTAGAAGGGAAACCGCTCTCATGGATGGGAAGGATAAACACCGTAAAAATGTTAATACTTCCAAAAATACTATACAAGTTTCAAATGATCCCAATAAAACTCCCACAAACGTACCTTCAAAAGCTGCAAGGAATGATATTAAAATTTATATGGCAAGGTAGAAAGCCAAGAATGCAATATAGGCTCCTAAGTTTAGATAAATTGCATGGGGGATTGGCAGCACCGGATATTAAAAGGTACTACGAAGCAGTGGTACTATCACGAATGGTGGAATGGAGTAGGAGTAATAGTGATAAAAGATGGGTGGAGGTAGAAAAATCACTAAACAATGCACACTTAAAAGAAAACATTTGGGTTTCACATAAGGATAGGAATTTGAATCAAACAATACCCGAATTAATAACAAATGTATTAAGGATATGGGTTAGAGTTCACAAACAGGCAAAATTATTGTATAATTCACCTCTAATTTTTTTAAGTGGCACAAATGTGTTTGAAACAGGGAATAAGACACAATTTGGAAGGTGGGTAGGGAATACACAGTTAAAGGATATTGTAAAGGATGGGAAGATTTGCACATATCAAGAATTGATACAAAATGGCACAATGATAAAGCTGAATGAATGGAGGTACGCCCAGTTAAAACATTTTGTGGCAAAATTACCACAACCTCTAAGATCTGGGAAAGAACTGAACCCATTTGAGAAACTGTACAGTACTAGAGAACCAGTTAGGCATTGTATAGCACAAATGTATAAAATAATCACGGATATGAGTGGACAGGACGTGCCTCCATTCATTGGGAAATGGGAAGAGGAATTGGAGATAAAGTTCACAGAACAGCAATTAACCAAAATGTTTAAGGCCATACATAGTAGTTCAGGAGACACTCAGAGTATCGAAATGAACTACAAATGCCTAGCAAGGTGGTACATTACGCCAGTGATTGCCCATAAATATCAAAGTAGCAATCACCATTATGTTGGAGATGCTGCAAAGCACAAGGGACTATGGCACATATATGGTGGAAATGTCCAAAAATAAAAGAATATTGGGAGGAAGTGAGACAATGTATAGCAGAGAGTATAGGTGAAGAGTTTGGGTTAGACCCGATGGGTTGCCTTTTCCATATTACGGATAAACCCAGGAAACAATATAGGAACTCATTGGTGCCCCCCCCCCCCTTTTGAATGCAGCAAAGGGAGTGATACCAAAAAAATGGCTAGATCCAAGCAAACCTACCATGAAGGAGTGGTTTGATAGAATCTAACACATTTACAATATGGAATATTTGGGAAGTGGAGAAAAAGGCCCTCTCTGGGAAAAACATGACAAAAAATGGAGGAAATGGACGGACTTTAAAAAAACAGAAAAGTATGTTATGGCATACGTAGATTGATAGATGGGTGGGGAAGAGGAAGGGTGGACTGGGATCCTGGAATGGGAGATATGTTAGAGGGGAGAGTTTACATATAGCCTATACCTAATATATTGGAATGTAGTAGATATATGGGTAGAAAAGAGGTTGTAATCATAGAATGTTTGGTTGAGTTTATATTTGTATCCTATGGAAAATTCAATAAAATTTAAATAAATAAAAAAAAGAAAACACCACAATGATGTGACTAAGCCAGATTTCAAAAGTCAAGCTGAATACCTCTTCCTAAGGTTGTCTACCTACGTGGTGGAAAAAAAAAAAAAAAAATAGAAAGAAACCAAAAGACTGACTGCTTAGATGTGTGGATGCTGGTGGCGGGGCTTTTTCCACTTCCTGTGATAGTTCCACATCATCTTCTTCAGACAATTCCTCGTGTTGTGCTTGTGTGTGTGTGGCAATGTGGATTTTCTTATGGCATACTCCTCTGCCAACATTTCCGGTATACTTTGGACTGTAGTCCTGGAGTGCTGGATGGTGGTCTGCATAGGCCTGTAATGCTGCTGCTGCAGAGTGCTGGCACTGCTGGATGGTGGTCTGAGTACGCCTATAATGCTGCTGCTGCAGAGTGCTGGATGGTGGTCTGAGGGATGGCCTGTAATCTACAGTGCCCTGGCTGCCACTACCAGTGGTTGTCAGAGGAGGCCTGTAATGCACAGACGGTGGTCTGAGGGGAGGGGAGGCCTCAGGCTGTACAGTACCACAACTGTACTCACAGTCTAGTCTGCTCTGGATGTCTAGGTGGCACGGTCGTCTTGCCAGGAGTCAGGACTCTCTCAGAAGGCCTCAGCCTGGCTGGCCTCTAACAGTTCTGCTCTCACTCTCACTCACGGTGCGCTTGCTTGCTGGGAACAGATTGCATAAGTAGGCGGAGCTCTGTGAAAAACCAAAAGTTAGTTCACAAGGGTAAACGTCCCTGCCTCACATTTTTGTCCCGTTTTTGCTCGTTAACGAAAACGGATCTGATTTTAGTCATTTTTGTTAATGGAAGAAAATGTGCTGCATTTTTCGTTTCGTTATCGTCACTGTAAAAAATGCAGCTGACGAAATCTTTAAAACGTTTTTTTTTACGAAATTAACACTGATTACAACATGGCCTTTTTTTAATTTTTATTATTATTATTATTTTTTTTTTTTTTGCAATGGGGTGTTCATTTTGATTTGGCTCCCCAATGCAATGCAGCTCAATACATGAAATCATGGTCTGAATCATTCCTTAAAATAAATATCTCAATATTCACAGCTGTGACAAGAGATAAGGAAAATATGTCTTTGATGATAATATTATCCCAAGAGTTTCCTTTCTTACTGTTACAACGATTTGCACCATCTAATCAGATTCCCAATGGCCCAAGTCCAATTATTTCAGAGTATAAAATCCTTGTCTATTGTCTATTGTCTTGTGTGGTGTGTGTGTGTACACTATCTCTCTGTAGGTCTTATTTGGTATAAATGGATTCTTGAGAGAATGATGGACATCCCGTGACTTTCAAGGTCTAAAGTTTTCTTATATTTCTTTGGACATTCAAGTCTCATTAAGACTTTTTTCTTTGCAACACTGACAAAAAATACATTCTGTGTCATACATATGACTAAATTTGCTCTTTTTTTATTAACATGTACTAAGCAGCACCATCAAACTCACTAAATTCTTCACAACGTTGACAGACAGTTGAATGCTGTCTTGTGTTTATGGCATCTTGGAAAAAGCAAGTGTTTCAAATGAGGTAGTCCTCTTGTTCTTCAGACTAATAGATTGTGACAAGTGTTTTCCAGAGAAGGTGACAGTGACAATCAATTTGTAAAATACTGAAAAAAATATAGCAACATAGTCTTCTTCTAAATAATCAATATTCCCAATAAGACAGACCTTTTCTTGTACGGGAGAACAGTACGATAAAGAAGAATTTATTTCATGCTGGTCACTGAAATAACAATCTGCCTGCTGTTTTGTGAGATGTGGAAGTTTTTTTTTATTTTTATGGATGTTTCTGTATGTCTGGGATCTATGAAAGGTTGTCACTTGCCCAACGAGCCTATAGGTTTTTATCTAAGCCAGCCAGGAGACCTGGTGATTGGAGGTACTTTTGTTGTTTATTTGGATAGAGGCTATGCTGAATCCGCATTTACCAGCAAACCAGCAGACCTCAAATGCCAGTTGTAAGTATATTTAAGGCATATCTAAGCCAGTGTCCAAAAAATGAATACCTTACAGCTTACCAGACGTGGTGGTTGCATTAATTTTCTTTTGTTGGGCTTTCCTTTACTTATTGAGCGTTGATTTACAGGGGTTTTTGTCTCAGAAACTATATCTACCTTATAAGCATTATGAATTTAGAGAGACCTTTAAATGTCCCAGCCCAGGTAAGTAACAAATTTTTCACATGAGGATCATTTGGTGTCATCTTTATAGTGGCTGATGAATAAGCAAGGCATTGTAGAAAACTAACTTGAGGGCTGCACATTAGTACTTACAGTATCTGGACATTTGAAGAGTTTCTGTCAATTCATGATTAGGTTTCATTAGGTTACCAAGCTAATGTTATTTATCTATGGTTATTGAAGTAATGCCACCATCCATTAAGCAACTAGTCTTCTCTGTAGACTTCAGCACTACATAACAGGTGCAGGTACGTGCATTCTTTGGGAACTTCCCACACATGCTAGTGCAAGGTAAGGAAGCCCTAAACTGCTGTTTCCAAAAGCCAAAACTTTATTGTGCCAGTGTAACAGGGAACTCTACAAATAAGCATTTTCTTCAAAGTGTTTTACTCCCTACTGGGGCTTAATGGTAGAATATAACTAACTAGTAACAAGTCGTAAAGTGTATCTAAACTAAAACAAAATGATTGTATTGTTATATTGCAGCTTACCAGCCATTAGATGTGGTGGCTGCATTTGTTTTCTTTATTTTTGGGGGTTAGCCTTTATTTTCAGCTGGTGTAGCATGGCTACACCCACTTGCCTCACTCTATGGAAGGAGCCATGGTTGTCACCCAGGCTGCACGTAAAAAAAAAATGTTCTTAAATGTGATAGTTGCACATGTTTTCAATTTTTTTGACTACTGGTAAGTTACAATGTATTACAATTTCATTTTTGGGTGTAGATATAGTTTAATGGAAGCTTTTGCTGAAAGAAGCCCAGAGCATGGCATTGTCGACTATTTCAGCATATTCTTTTTGCATCTGGTCTCAGTCAAGGACCTGAAAGAGGTAGATAAGAACTTCACAGCTTCATCTGACTTTCCTTATCTGTCAGTAGCTCAGAAAGCCAGCATTGAGTATGAACTATGAGTCAAGTAAAGGTCTGAACGGAGGCCAATATATGCTCCACAAGCTCTGATTTTTTTACAGATGTCTAATGGGTTCCAGCAAAATATACAGATACTTTATGTTGTAAACTAAACTTCAATATTCTTGCCTAATCTTATAACACCATGAGGGTTTGTTCCCCTTCTCTTGCTTTATCTCTCTTTTTCTTTTGGAAGTGCACAGAACATCTTGGTGTCCTGTAGCATATACAAGCAAGTAGGTAATCTCAGTAGCTGAGAGCTTTAGTTGCCAGGGTAGCTATTGACTAACACAATCCAGCACACCTCCAAGAGTGTCTTAGGCCTAGTCTCGGCCAACTATGCAAGTTAAATAGAAATCTTTATATGCAGTATATTTTGTGATGCATGCAAAAAAACTGTTTTTTTTAAAAAAAAAAACTTTCACTATATCTTATTAGCCTTGACCCTCAAAAATACCAGAGAATGCAAGCCATGATATTTGCCATAGAAGAGATCAACAAGAACACAGACCTCCTTCCCAATATTACCCTGGGCTATCAGATCCTGTACGCTTGTTCGGCAATCAGGCGGGTCACAGGAGGAACCTTGTGGATGTTATCTGGAGAAAAGCAAAGTTCTCCAAATTATCTATGTGGAAGAAAAGGACATCTTGTTGGTATTGTAGGTGATTCTGGGTCCACAGGCACCATTATGATGTCACAAATCTTAGGACTTTATAGATATCCACAGGTAAAAGAAAATACTTTACTTAAAATGAATCTGTGATGCCCAGTTATATTGTGAAATGTATATTTTACCTTTGAATTCTTGTTTATTTTATTAATTTACATTTCATTTATTTCATATTTTTAAAATGTGTATTAATTTTGTTTATATTCTTTTTTCTTTAAAAAGCCGTTTTTAAAAAGCACAACATTGAAAAAAGACCTTTTTTAATTTTTAAAATAACTTTGCAGTGTACCATAATCATACTCTTAGTGTAGTTTTAAACAGGACAAATTAAAGACTATTTTTTTCATTAACACTAATTATAGTAGAAAAAGCATTTTTATATTTTTGCAAAACAATAATGCCAAAAAGTCTTTCTTGTCCTAAAATAAATTATATGTATTACGTCTTTATTTTAAAGAGGAACTTCAGCTTGATTTTTTTTTTAAGCCAGAAGCTACAAATACTGTAGCTGCTAACTTTTAAAAATCAGACACTTACCCATGCACGGGGTCCAGCACTGTCTTCTTGCAGCCAGTACTTCGTTCCACTGCAGGTCACTAGCCCTGCCATCTTGGAACAGGGAGCAGACTGTGGCTACCTGAGGAGCCACAGCCAGCTTCCCGCTGCACATAGGCGAGCTTGCGCAATGCTTTGTGGATGGTCCAGCAACCTCCTGGCACGTGTGCCTTGCCCCAGGAGGTGGCAGGACAAGAAACTTCCCCTCCTCCATTGGCGAGGATTGCAGAAGTGGGAGCAGATACTGATAAAAATCGGTACTCGCTACCCCCCAAAAAAAACTGTAACTCAGGCTGAGGGAAATGAGAACCAGTGGGACTTCACTTTTTAGGTGAAGTTTCACTCAAAATAATGAGAAAGTCACAAAAAAGGCCTTAGCAGAAAAGTTCTGTACATGGGGGGAGAGATGAAATGGTTAAAGGTGAGCATTGCCACTAAATCTTCTTCATTTATTTTTGCATGGAGCTCTGCTTTAACACATATAATAATACCTATACCATGAAAACAAAAGGATTTAAAAGAACAGAACCTTTTTAAAAAATGCTGTTCTCTGGTAGACATTAGACCACTCCATAAATGCATCCAGTCTCTACATACAGTATGTTAGCACTTTTACTGACATACAATGTAGGTGATACCAAAATGATAAATAAATGATAACCAAAACTTTATACCAAAACTATAAACCAAACATTCGTTGTTTGTGAGTATTTATAACTATCTAACCAAATAGGGTTCCTGTCGCTGTTATTATTTATCTGCAGATAAGTTTCTTTGCAAGCAGTCCAGCTCTCAGCAACAGAAAAGTCTTTCCTTCCTTCTTTCGCACCATGCCTAGTGATGCATTTCAGTCCCGAGGACTTGCTAAACTAATTTTGCATTTTGGTTGGTCATGGGTTGGGTTTCTAGCCAGCGATAATGACTATGGACAAATGGGTCTCCAAGTGGCAAAGCAGGAATTAATTAAAGCTGGTGTTTGTGAAGCCTTTACAGAGACAATTGTGATTGGTCAGCCCAACAAAAATGCTCCTTACATTGTTAAAGTTATCAAGAACTCAACAGCTAAGGTTGTGGTAGTGATATCCTCTAATATGGATTTTTTGCCTGTTGTAGAAGAGTTAACAAAACAGAATGTGACTGGTAGAATTTGGATAGCCAGCGAATCATGGTCAACCTCTGCTCTTCTTTCTAAAGAAAAGTATCGGCAAGTCTTGGTGAGCACTGTTGGGTTTGCTATCCATGGAGGACAGATGCCAGGATTCATGGAGTACCTTTATAGTTTACATCCATCACAAGCTCCAAATGATTCTTCTATGCTAGACTTTTGGGAGCAAATATTTTCTTGCAGGTGGACTAATCAGCTGAATTTTGATGGGACAAGTAACAAAACAGCACATGACTGCACTGGAGAAGAAAATCTGGGGAAGTCAACGCTAAAAGTTGATTTTGGAATAACCTTCAATGTCTACACTTCAGTTTATGCATTTGCATGGGCCCTACACAGACTACTTCACTGCCAGCCAGGAAAAGGCCCATTTCAAAATAGATGTGCAAATATTTTGTCATTTGACCCTTGGCAAGTAAGTTACTATTCATTGTCATTATATTACTTGATTATGTAGATTTTCTCATGTTTAAACCAACACTTTGTATTATTGCTTATCAGCTCCTTCATTATATTAAAACAACAAAGTTTCAGACCAAAGACAAGACGTCCATATTTTTTGATGAAGATGGGGATCCTCCTGCCCTTTATGATATTGTGAACTGGCAACCCAGCTCTACTGGCTCCTTGGAGCAGGTTGTAGTAGGAAGTTATGACTCAAGCTCTGCGGATGGGAAGATTATGAGTTGACTTCAC
>BLSH010055411.1:810675-830676 GCA_018402905.1 Glandirana rugosa | reverse complement strand
CACGGTGAGTTACTCTGGATTCAAGTGTGGTAAATTGTGTACAGGATAAACCTCAGGATCCTTGGATCAAGATGGTACGATGGAAACACTACCTCATTGAGTGGCACGCATCAAGCTAGACATCCATCCCATTTCCATCACCTTTATGGCATCAGACATTAGAAACTTCCCGTACCGATTTGTCACCCACTTGGACCAGGATATCCGTATAGAAATGACCAGGATGATGCAGGCCTTTTTTATATGAACAGTTTATATAAACAGTCACCTAATCGCACATAACAATGCACTTTATATATACTTTGAATATATATGTGTAATAATATTGTTTTAAAATAAGCTTTCACAACAGGTGTCAGTATCACAGGACACCTATTTAATTTTCAGCGCTGCACAATTTGGGTTTTTCTGTTATATTCACAATTTTGTTAACATTGCTGTGCTGGCTGCTTTTGGTTGGTTTTTGGTAGCACAGTATTTTCACTTGGAATTTGTACTTTGTCAATTAGCTGTAAAAATGGAACTTCAATTTTCACTGCACATGTGTGAACCCAGCCTAAAGCAATAGTCCCCAACCTGCTGTCTGGGAGACGGATGTGGCACTTTGCTAGCTTTTACTATTCCTCCCACTGACTCCAACAATGGGGCACTATACTTTCCAATGGCACCAATTATGGCATTGTCTACACCCACTGACACTAGAACATCTTCTACTCCCACAGGCCACGGTCTGCCCCCCTAAAGTCTGAAGGACATTAAACGTTTTCTTTGTTTAGAAAGGTTGGAGACCCCTGGACTAAAAGCTTGTATTGTTGTAGTTACAGATGAAATTTTAAATTCATTTCGGCCATATTCAGAACATCACTTATCCCCAAGACCCCATTCCCACTCCTTCACAATTTTTCTCCATTTACCATAGCACAACTTATCTTCCCTATCTTCTCCTTTCCTCAACCTCCCTTCGTCATAGTGGTGCTCATCAACAACACCTCTTTATATCACCCTCTTCATAGTGTTGCTGGTCTCCTCCTTTCACCATTAATGTTGCTTATCTCCTCCGTCTTCATATTTTCTCTTCCTTTTCCCATAGTAACGTTAATTTCCTCCCTATCCTCTTCTCTGGTGCTCATCTCCTCCTCCCCTCTCTATAGTGCCACTTGTCTCCTCCTCCCCTCTTAATAATGCTGCTCACCCTTTCCCCCTCCACTATCCATAGAGCTGATAATCCCCTACCCCCTTCATACTGCTGCATATCTCCTTCCCATCACCTCTCCGTAGTGCCACTCATCTTCTCCTCCCCTCTCCATAGTACAGCTCATCTGCTCCTCCTCTGTTTTCCAGGCTTTCAGTGTAGAAAATGTGAAAAATTCAGCACAGGGGGGTCCTACATTAGAAACAGCCCTGGCCAGCAGAATCTGGAACAGTCTCGTCAACAAAAAGAGCACAACAGCAATACTTCTCTCCCCAGAACCTCTCTCGGGCTTCTATTCACTCTGTCCCTTGTGACGTTATGTGAGGTACCACAATGGATGGGCGATACTTGTCGCCTTGCATACGATGATTTTGAGGCGACTAGCGGGAGTCTGACCCGGTTTTCGCCAGCCACCATAGCAGAGCTGGTCCCAGCCCTGACTTTCTGGGCCACACTGAGCCAGACGGCGAGGTTTTGTTTTCTGTTTATGTTTTGATCTTGCAAACCTGTAAAAACAAACCTGGCAAGCTGCCAGACTTTAAAGAAACTGACATCAGTGCTAAATCTTTTCCCCTGAAAAGTGATCTCCCAGACATGGTGGAGGATCAGCGTGTCAACTTTCAAAGATGGAAGAAATGTTGAAGGTCGCAGAGGCCGCTGCAGCTAAGCGAGAGGAGAGTCGCCAGGCTATAGTAGCACAACAGGCGGCTCAGCAAGAGGCTATCAGACTATCACAGAATAACAGGAGACTAACCGGCAGTTTGCGGAAGCCCTGCTGGAGTTAAAAAAAGGGGCCCGCACCTCCCGTGACAGTGGAACCAAAGTTGGTACACACTTCCTACCACATGCAGACGCGTGCATCAGTGGACCTATTGCACCGACAAGCCACCCCGTTCGCAGATGTTCGACCTAGTTCACCTTACCGGGAAATGGTTACAGCCAGAGACTTTGCCAGGTCCCCAGATTGTGGAGCTCGTGGTCATGGACTGCTATCTATGGCCGCTCCCTGCTGCTGTGAGGAAATGAGTCAGCTATGGGGACCCCAAAACTGCAAGCCAACTGGTGGACCTCGTGGAGAGATACATGGCTGCTGAGGACTTGTTGTGCCCATCTGCACCCCACTTCAATGTGTCTAAAGGTGAAAGATCGCCTGGCTGACCCAGTAAGACTGTTCCAGGGTTCAGGGGTGAGGGGACATTTGATAAAACTGATACGGTTAAAGAGACTGCGGGCACTAGACCTAGGGACTGGCCAAAGAAGCCAGGAAGGTCTTGGGGACCCTTAAGAGGACTGGGTATAGAACACATACAGTGCTACCGATGCCATGCATTGGGACATATTGCTGCCAATTGTCCCTTGAATGATGAACCCATGCAATGTGATAATGCTTATATGAAAAGACACATTTCTCTGTTTTCACAGGCCGCATGTATAGCATCATACTCAGGTCATATGGAGAAGCAAATGTGTGTGATTGCTATTGATGGGAAACCCGTCACTGCGCTGCTTGACTCTGGTAGTGTGATAACGTTGGTCAAAAGCAGCTGTGTAAATCTGGCCAGGTTACACCCTAGCACTGTCGGAGTCATTTGCATCCATGGGGACACTCATGACTACCAGACGGCGCTGGTCGAGATTGACACCCTCTGCGGCAGAGTGACCCAATTAGTGGGAGTGGTACCTTCCCTGCTTCATGAAGCCCTAGTGGGGAGGGATTTTCCCCATTTTTGGAGGTTGTGGGAAGGCTCAGAGAGCCTGGAGGAAAGAGCTCCCGCTGCTGAGTAGGCACGGGAGTTCCCACCAGACCCCTTTTGCCAACCCGCTATCCTGAGGCCATACCCTTACGAAATACCTCCGCTAAGACTATTGTCAAGGAACTGGTCCAGGTGTTTAGTCGGGTGGGGATCCCTAAAGAAATTTTGATGGATCAGGGTACCCCGTTCATGTCCAGAGTGACCAGGGAATTGTGTAAATTCTACAAAATCTCCCATCCCTGTACCTTTGTTTACCACCCCCAATCTGACAATCTGGTGGAAATGTTTAACAAGACCCTCGAGAGTATGCTAAAAAAGGTGGTGGATAAAGATGGGCGAAATTGGGATTTTTGCTGCCGCACCTCATGTTTGCCATACGAGAGGTTCCGCAGGCGTCTACAGGGTATCCCCCTTTGAACTCTTGTATGCTAGACATCCCAGGGTGCTGCTAGATGTCGCAAAGGAGACATGGGAGGGAGAGGCCACCCCATATAGAAGTCATAGAGCACGCCTCCTTGATGCAGGATCAAATCGCAGCTGTCCTGCCCCTTGTACGAGAGCATATGGAGCAAGCCCAGGAGGCCCAGAGAAGGGTTTAGAATTGGGGTACCAAAATCCAAACTTTCAACCCAGGGGACAGAGTGCTGGTGCTAGTCCCCACAGTCGAAAGTAAATTCCTGGAAAAGTGACAGGGTCCCGTTGAGATTTGGGAAAGAGTAGGGGAAGTAGACTACAAAGTTTACCAGCCTGGGAAAAGGAAACCGGAGCAGATTTACCATGTTAATCTCCTAAAACCGTGGAAGGACAGGGAGACTTTATTGGCAAGTGCCCACGCCCCTAAAGAACAGTTTACCCCTAACCCTGAATGTCTCCATAACTGAGTCCTTGTCACTGACACACCGATGCAACGCAAAATAAAGTTACCTAAATCTTTTCAACCTACTAGCACCTAACTAGGAGGGTGCTACACACACACACATGCTCACCTTTTCTCCTGCCTTGGCAAAATCTTGACTTCCCAGAATCCACAACAATGCCTACTCTCAAATTATGGCACAGTGCGGGCATCTAACACATCAAAACTTTAATAAATACTGCCACCAAGAACCCACTCTCTTTAAGAATTGCTTAGGAAATTTTTCTTTTTTGGACAACAATCCCTTTGTTTTCTTTGTTTTTTTGCAAAATACTTTTTATTGAGTATTTTGAATATTTGCAACTGCAACACAGCAGTAATAATGTGTTACAAGTTAAACAAAAGAAAAATTAAATAAATGACAAAAGAAAAAATAAAATATCAGCTTCAGCAAAAACATACCAGCTGAAAGGGTCTCCGCCAACACAGCGTGGCTCTGTCGCGCGAATTGCCGCTTATAGTCGTCACTCACGGGCACGATGGCTAGGGGGCAAGCGGGGTGAGCGGGGCCGTGGGTCAGGCGGACTCGATGTCCGCCGGCGACTCGCGATGGCCTGTGACAGAGCCAGAACAGGAAACCGCCAATGTAAACACGGCGGTTCCCCGTTCTGACAGGTGGCATGTCAGAAATCTATTGATCCTTGTACTCGGGATCAGTTAGATCTCTGGTGCCCCTGGCAGCCCAGCTCCCATACAGTTAGAACACACAGGGAACACAGTTAAACACTTCACTGCCCCTTGCAGGTTAACCCCTTCCCGGCCAATGACATTTATACAGTAATCAGTGGATATTTACATTTCTGATGGCTGTATAAATGTCACTGGTCCCAAAAGAGTGTCAAAAGTGTCCGACATGTCCGCTCACATGTCCGCCCCAATATCACAGTCCTGATAAAACTCACAGATCACCGCCATTACTAGTAAAAAAAAAAGAAATTGTAAAAACACCAGAAATTAATTCTCATGGTTTGTAAACGTGGCAACTTTTGCGCAAACCTATCAATAAACGACGATTGCAATTTTTTTTTACCAAAAATATGAGGAAGAATATAAATCGGCCAAAACCGATGAATAAATTTGTTTTTTTATGCTTTTTTTTTTTTTTGGATATGTATTTTAGCAAAAAGTAAGGAATGTTGTTTTTTTTTACAAAATTGTTGCTCTTTGTTTGTTTATAGCGGTGATCAGAAATGATGCAGAGGGGATCAAATACCACCAAAAGAAAGCTCTATCTGTGGGAAAAAAAGGATGCCAATTTCGTCGCACGACCACGCAATTGTCAGTTAAAGCGACGCAGTGCCGAAATCGCAAAAATAGCTCTGGTCCTAAGGTGGGGAATCCTTCTGGGGCTGAAGTGGTCAATTGAAACCTTACATTACTTCAGCGGTAAAAAAAAATGCATCTCAGACGGACTGGTAAAACTCATTGTATTTTCTTCTGCAATACCCTAACCTTGACTGGCAGGCTATTTCCAATCCCTATGCTTTCTTCAGAGCTTCTAGCCTACTCACAGACCCATAGGCGTGCGCAGGGGGGGGGGGGGGTGCCAGCACACCCTAATCAACCCTTGCACTAGCTCCATCCACTGTATCATCCAGTGTACAGAAGAGTGAGGGGCACAAGGGAAGGAGGACCCACTGTGCCCTGTCACGCACTACACATACCGAGTAATCCATTGCATTTATCTGCAGCAGTGGATCCATTGCATCCTCTCCCTATACACAAACATGCTCACGCACATGCGTGTTTGAGGTTTGGGGTGTACACCCTAATGCAATAGGATGCACACCTATGATAGGAGCACAGCTTCCTCATACAGACAAACAGAATAGGAAGAATCTCTGCATTTTTTGTTGCGTTTTTTTTTTTTTTTTGCTTCAAAGTGCTTTATAACCCATTTATTTTAATTTGGCTGCCTAATAAAACACACTTCAATGCATGGAAACACAGAGGTTGGGTGCATTCTGGCCTGAAAGAGCTCTCAAAAGAATAGCTCTGTCAAAATACACAGGTGTGAGAAGGAATAAGGAAAATATGACCTTGATAGTTACATTAATAATCCCAGAGTGTCCTTTCTTACTGTTACAATCATTTTCACCATCTAATCAGATTCCCAATAGTCCAGATCCAATTATTTCAGTGTATAAAATCAACGTCTATCAGGCTTCTTTTCATATGTGTGGTGGTTGTGTGGTATGTGTGTGCAATCTCTCTATAGGTCTTATCTGGTAGAGGTTTATTATTGAGATAATGATGGACATTATGTGACTTTGAAGGTCTACAGTTCTCTTATTTTTCTCTGGACATTCAGGCCTCATTAGGACATTTTTTTTTTTTTGCAACACTGACAAAAAAAGCTATTCTGTGTCATAAATATTACTTTTTTGTTTGTTTTTGTGTTTTTTTTTTCATTAAAGGAAATTAATATGTACTGAATACCACCATCAACGTCCTGAATTCTTTATAACTTTGACAGACAGTTATAGGTTGCCTTGTGTTTATGGCATCTTGAAAAAACCAAGTCTTCCAAATGAGGCAGTCCTCTTGTTCTTCAGACTTATAGATTGTGACAAATGTTTTCCAGAGTAAGTGATAGTGGTGATTGGTTTGTAAAATACTGAAAAAAAAATAGAACAATAGCCTTCTCCTAAATACGCAATATCACAAAAAGATACGAGAACAATACTGTAAGAAAGGATTCCTCTCATGCCAGGCACTAAAATAACATTTTGCCTGCTGTTCTGTGAGATGTGGATGATTTATTTTGTTTTTGTGGATGTTTCTGGATGTCTGGGGTCTCTACAAGGTTGTCACTTGCGCAGTGAGCCTATACGTTTATACCTAAGCCAGCCAGGAGACCTGGTGATTGGAGGCACTTTTGCGGTGTATATGGAAAAAAACAACGCTGAAACCACATTTACCAGTAAACCAGCAGTACCAAAATGCCAGTTGTAAGTAAATGTGAGGTGTATCTTAACCAATGTCTAAAATATTAACACCTAACAGCTTAACAGATGTGATGGTTGAATTATTTTTCTTTTGTTGGGCTTTTCCTTTGCATATTAAGCTTTGAGTTACAGGAGGTTTTGTCTCAGCAATTATATCTTCCTTCTAAACTTACTTTAGAACTTTAAAATAACTTTAAGGCCTCATACACATGGGCGTATCTTTAAAAATAAACAAAACGTCGGGCCCGACGACAAGGAAAAAAATCGGCGTTATGCATCGGCGTTAGTGTGCGTCGGCGTCAATGGGCGTTTTTTAAAAAAAAATCATCCCTCTGCTATTTTTCAACCTAAAAACGTTGGCGTCAAAAAACGCCGGAAAACGCCGGTACAATATTAGTTGGCTTTTGTTGACATTAGTTGGCGTTTGTTGGCGTTTTGCAGCGTCGGCATCAAAAAATGCCAAAACGTTACAGCCTCAGAACGCGATGGCCGTGGGTTCTACTTTCAGCTCACTAACGCCGACGTCATCTACAGCTCAAAAACGCCAACGTTTTTATTGGGCCATTGACTAACATGGAGAGCTGCAAAAGACGCCAGAAAACGCCGGCGTCAAAAAACGTCTGTGTGTATGAGGCCTAAATGTCCCAGTCCAGGTAAGTGACAAATTCTTCAGATGAGGTCCAATTTGTGTCACCTTTAGGGTGGCTAATGAATAAGTGAGTGCATGGCAGAAAACTAACTGGAGGACTGCACATTAGTATTTGCAGGATCTGGACATTTGAAGATTTTCTGACAATTCATGATTTGCTGGTTAATTGCCCTTCATTAGATTACCAAGCTCACATTGCTTATTTTATGTCTATTGAAGTCCTACCAACATCCAATAAGCAACTTCTCCCTAGATGTCAGCACTGCATAACAGCCACAGGAGTTTGCATTCTTCGGGATCCTTTTCCTCCCACACACATCAGTGCTTGTTAATGAAGCCCCAAACCACTGTTTCCAGAAACCAAAACCAACTTTCTTGTGCCAGCAGAACAGAGAACACTCCACTCAGTACCATTCTTCAAAGCGTGTTGCTCACTACCGGGGCTTGCTGGTAGAATATACCTAACTAGTAACTAGACGTAAAGTGCATCTAAACCAAAACACAAAATTATTATATATTGCACACCAGTCCTTGCATGTAGTGGATGAATTTGTTTTCTTTTTTTGGGGGGCTTTTTAGTCTTTTCTTTCAGCAGGTGGTCCTGCGCATAACTGTCCTAGGATGGCTATACTCACTTGCTTTACCATATGGAAGAAGCCAGGGTTGTCACCCAGGCTGGTCTTACAAAAAGTGAAAAATGTTCTTAGATGTGGTAGTTGCATATGTTTCTAATTGTATTGACTAAGGACTGGTAAGCTGCAATATATTACATTTTTAGTCTTAGTTGTAGATAGAATTTAAAGGAGGCTTTTAATGAGAGAAGCCGGGAGCCTGTCATTGCTGACTATTTCAGCAAATTCTTTTTGTGTCTGGCCTCAAAATGATCTTAAACAGGTAGATAAGGACTTTTCTGGGTCAGTGTCTTAAAAAGTATTGAAGCCAGCATTGAGTATGACCTACAAGTAGTGGTGTATCATCCATGGGTGCAGGGTGTTCACTGAACACAGGCCCTGAGGGGTTGGGGGGCCCACAGTGCTCTGACCCACACTGCACCCATGGATGATCTCTCCTTGGTTGACAGCCAGGGATGATCGGTGCGGAGCGGGCTTGCACACGGGCCCACTAATTTCATGATACGCCCCTGCCTACAAGGCAAGCAATGGTCTCATAGGAGGCAGATTCTCCACAAGCTCTGATTCTGGTTGCAGGTACCAATTAGGTACCAATAACCTATACAGATATGCTATATGTAAATTCAGCTTTATTATTCTCCTTTCCTAATCCCAAAAGCAATCCCAACAAAGCCTACTGCACTATGAGGGCTTAACCACCTTCTCTTGCTATTTCTCCCTCTGTTTATCTTTTGGAGAATGCACAGAACATCTTGGTGCCCTGTAGCGTATATGAACAGGTAGGTAAATTCTGCAGCTGAGGCATTTTAGTTGCCAGTGTAGCCCTTGAAAAAATTGCTGTCTCCAAGATTTTGACAGCTGAAGAACCTTCAGCATCCAGCACACCTCCAATAGTGTTGGAGGCCTCGTTTCAGTCAAGTAAGTTAAATAGAAATCTTCATGTGATGCGTGCAAATAACCTGATTTTTCTTTAATTTCCACTGCAATTCATTAGCCTTGATCCTCAAAAATACCAGAGGATGCAAGCCATGATATTTGCCATAGAAGAGATCAACAAGAACCCAGACCTCCTTCCCAATATCACCCTTGGCTACCAGATCTTGTACTCTTGTTCAACAATCAGACAGGCCACGGGAGGAACCATGTGGATGTTATCTGGAGAAAAGGAAAGTTCTCCAAATTATCAGTGTGGAAGAAAAGGAACATTTGTTGGTATTGTTGGTGATTCTGGGTCCACAGGCTCTTCCATAATGGCCCAAATCTTAGGAATTTATAGATATCCACAGGTAAAAGAAAATATTTTATTTAAAACTGATCTGTGGCTACCACAGTACAGTTAGATTTATATTTCTGATGCCCAGTTATGTTATGAAAATATTTGTTTCCTATACCTTGAATTCGTGTTTGCTTCTATTTTTCTATTCATTTGTATTATTTTTTTTAAATATTTAATATTATTAATAATATTTAAGAAGAAAACTATTTACAAAACATAATGTTAAAATTTAGGTAGAAAACAAAAAATATATATATGTATATTATATATATATATATATATATATATATATATATACAGTATATGTATATATATATATATATATATATTTATTTATTTATTTATTTATTTCAGGTACTTACATACTTTAAACATAATATTAAAATTTATGTGAAAAAAAGGTGAAAAAAAAAAAAAAATATATATATATATATATATATATATATATTTATTTATTTATTTCAGGTACTTATATAGCACCGTCAATTTACATGGCGCTTTACATATACATAGTACATTCACATCACTCCCTACCCTCAAGGAGCTTACAATCTAAGGTCCCTAACTCACATTCATACATATACTAGGGCCAATTTAGACAGGATCTAATTTACCTACCAGCATGTCTTTGGAGTGTGGGAGGAAACCAGAGTACCCGGAGGAAACCCACGCAGGCACACGGAGTCAAAACCTCACGCCTGACCTTCTCCCTCCCCCATTCTAAGCCTGTAAGCCTAATCTATCTAACCCTGTAAAGAAAAGTTCTCTATACTTACCTATTCTAAAGCTACTCCGGTCCGGTCCCAGGCTGAGCTGTCAGTAGGGACTTCAGTGGGAAGGAGAGGCAGTCAACAACGGAAGCCCTCAAAATAAGTCTATGGGGAACGTCACTTCCCAGGCATTTCTCAGCCGTTGTTGGCTTTCTCCTGCACACTGAAGACCAGGCTGGAGCGGCTTCAGAATAGCTAAGTATAGCAATCTTTTCTCTACAGGGTTAGATTGATTAGGCTTAGACTGGGGGTGGGAGTAAGTTTAGAGTTAGTTAGGTTTTGCCTTTACTTCCACCTTAAGATAAAAGAAAATGAGAATGGAAAAGAAAAAATTAAAAAAAATAAATAAAAGGGAAAAAAGAAAATATTTTTTAATTTTTATTCGTTTTGTTTGTTTTTTTGTCTTAAAAAAGCCATTTTTAAAAAGTGAATTTAAAAAAAATCCTTTCCTTCGTTTGTAAATACATTTGCAATGCTTTATACCATAATCATACTTTTAGTATTTTAAACAGGACAAATATAAGAATAAAATGTTTGCTTTTTATCAAATATAACAATTAATTTACCTAATCATCATAGTAAAAAAAAATTCTATGCATTGCATAAAAAAAAAATAATTTTTGCAAAACAAAATCGCCAAAAAGCCTTGTGCCTTGTGTTGTTTGTCGTAAACAAATTATATATATTAATTTGGTATTTTAAAGAGGAATTTCAGCTAAAAGAGGAGTTCCACCCAGTTAAAAGTCAGCAGCTACAAAAAGTGTAGCTGCTGACTTTTAGCAATTGGACACTTACCTGTCCCAGGCCCCAGTGATGCGGCCGCCCAAAGGCTCGCTCTTCTCCCCCTCCCCTCGGTGGTGCCGGCATCACAAGTGTGGACGCCCAGCTTTGGCTTCAAAGCCGGGCGCACACTGCGCATGCATGAGTCGCGCTGCGTATCTTCTGGGAACTGTGACGTGTCCCAGAAGATCGCCGGGTGGGGGGGGTGAACTTCCTTCCTGTTCTGCGGCAACAGGACAGGAAGTGCAGCTGAGACCCTGTCAAAACAGGGTCCCAACTGCCCCCCACAAAAAAATGACATGCCAATTGTGGCACTTTTGGGTGGAATTTAATTTTTTTAAAGCCACCAGCTACCAATGCTGTATATCAGTAAAATCAGGCACTTACCAGTGCCTGGGGTCCATTGCAGACTTCCCACAGCCGGTTCTTATTACCACTGTGGGTGCTCGGTGCTGCCATCTTGGATACGGAAGCTGCCTGTAACTTCCTGAGGAACCACAGCCAGCTTCCCACTGTGCATGGTCGAGCTTGTGCGGCACTTTGTGAATGGCCCTGCAGCTACCTGGAACATGGGAGGAAGGGGACAAGGAATGACCTCTTAGCATAGGTGAGGATTGCAGAAGTGGAAGCGGGTACTGATAAAAATTGATAATTGTTCCTGCCTCCCCCAAAAAAAAAAAAAAAACGAACTACAGGCTGGGGGAAAGGAAAACCAAAGGGGCGTCACTTTTTGAGTTCCACTTTAAGTAATGACAAAGTTACTGTGGAAAAAAGAAGGCTCAAGGCTGGTTAAAGGTAAGCATTGACATAAAACTATCTTAATTTTTGGGTAATGCTGCACTTTAAAGAGGAAGTAAACCCTGATGGGTTTTAATTCCTCTTCATTGCACTGAATTACCCTGCAATGTAAAAGCATAATAGGCTAGTATGCATCGCATACTAGCCTATTATGTGACACTTACCTGCATTGGAAGCCTGCGCTGTCCCCGCTGTAGAAAGCGTCCCTCTTCGCCCCTCTTCCTTCCAGGGCCATGGACTCCGGCTCTGTGATTTGCCAAAGCCGCATGACGTCACTCCCGTGCATGCGCACGGGAGCTGCCAATCGCGGCACAATGTCAGTAGAGGAACGGCATAAGGTCGTTTCTTCACTGCACATGTGCCCGATGATGTGGGCACATCACAGTACACTGTATATCTCCTAAACTGTGCAGGTTTAGGAGATATGCAGGGAACCTACAGATAAGCCTTATTATAGGCTTACCTGTAGGTTAAAGTGGTTGTCATGAGTTGACAACCACTTTAACATATGTAATAATACTTAGACCATGAAAGCAACAGGATTTGTAAGAACAGAAAATTAAAAAAAAAAATTATGTGGTGGACATTAGACCACTCCATAAATTTCTCCAATTTCTACATATGTTAGTACTGATCTTTACTGACGTAGAATGTAGATGATACCAAATTTACTGTAGGCCAAACATTCGTTGTTTGTGAGTGATTGAAACTATCCAATCTAATAGGGTTTTTGACGCTGTTATTATTTGTCCGCAGATAAGTTACTTTGCAAGCAGTCCAGCTCTCAGCAACAGAAAAGTCTTTCCTTCCTTCTTTCGTACCATACCTAGTGATGCATTTCAGTCCCGAGGACTTGCTCAACTAATTTTGTATTTTGGTTGGTCATGGGTCGGGTTTCTAGCCAGCGATAATGACTATGGACAAATAGGTCTCCAAGTGGCAAAGCAGGAATTAATTAAAGCTGGTGTTTGTGAAGCCTTTACAGAGACAATTGTGATTGGTCAGCCCAACAAGAATGCTCCTCACATAGTTAAAGTTATCAAGAACTCAACAGCTAAGGTTGTGGTAGTGGTGTCCTCTAATTTGCATTTTTTGCCTGTTGTAGAAGAGTTAACAAAACAGAATGTGACTGGTAGAATTTGGATAGCCAGTGAATCATGGTCAACCTCTGCTCTTCTTTCAAAAGAAAAGTATCGGCAAGTCTTGGTGAGCACTGTTGGGTTTGCTATCCACGGAGGGCAGATGCCAGGGTTCATGGAGTACCTTTACAGCTTACACCCATTAAAAGCTCCAAATGATTCTTCTATACTAGACTTTTGGGAACAAATATTTTCTTGCAGGTGGACTAACCAGCTGAATTTTGATGGGACAAGTAATAAAACAGCACATGACTGCACTGGAGAAGAAAATCTGGGGAGGTCAATGCTGAAAGTTGATTTTGGAATAACCTTCAATGTCTACACTTCAGTTTATTCATTTGCATGGGCCTTAGACAGTCTACTTCACTGCCAGCCAGGAAAAGGTCCATTTCATAATGAATGTGCAAACATCTTTTCATTTGAACCTTGGCAAGTAAGTTATTATTCAATTTGTCATTATATCACTTGATTATGTGGGGTTTTTATTTGTTTAAATCAACTACCTTTTAATATTGCTTTTCAGCTCCTTCATTATATTAAAACAACAAAGTTTCAGACCAAAGACAAGACATCCATATTTTTTGATGAAAACGGGGATCCTCCTGTCCTTTATGATATTGTGAACTGGCAACCCAACTCTACTGGCTCCTTGGAGCAGGTTGTAGTAGGAAGTTATGACTCAAGCTCTGCGGATGGGAAGATTATGAGAGTAGACAGTGCTGCTCTTGTATGGTTTGATAATGGTACAGAGGTATGATTCCACTTAATTACAGCTTGGAAGATAGATAGATGTGGAACATGTTTAGCCAGTGAAAGGATTTAAAATATTCTGCAGACAGTTTTGTGATGTCAACACTAGATTAAAAGCCAAGTTTCAGATCTTTTCTGCAGTGGTAGAACAGCTTGGTAAAGAGCAAAAAACCCAGACTGAAGTTTGGACAAAGGAGCAACAGCAGCACACTGATCAGTAGACGTGATCCCAAAATTCAGACCACTTAGATTTGAACCCCATTATACACATTCAGATATCGCATATCAAATCCAAATTTCAGTGATTTGTTTTACCTATGGTATTATTTTACGAATGAGTAACATATGCCACTCGTGCACCTGCGCTTATTGCTCTACCTACTTTGCTACCTCCAGGGTTCTGCTACCTGTCAGTCCAAAACTCAGTGCAATATCTTTTTATAACCGGTATGTATTTTGGAACAAGTAGCATCTTTGCCTACTGCTCTGGTTGCCTTACTACCCCAAGGCTTCAGCTACGTGCCAGTTGCAAAATCTGAGCAATACCTTACTATTCCTGATACAGTTTTTGGAAAGAGAGGCTCACATTACTTCCGCACTAATGCTTGTTGCTATATCTACCTTGCCAACCCAAGTTTCCTGTTAATAGTCATGCCTAAATGCTAAGTAACATCTTAGCATACTTGGCACAATTTTTGAACTAAGTTGATCTTGTGAGAGTTGGCCTCAAATCAACCACGAAAAATGGAAGGCAAAAAGCTCCCCAAAAATAAAAACAATAAGGCAGCAAAGCGTTTGATTGCTGAAAGAGCTTACTGACCCTAAATCCATTTTGCAGTTTATTACCATTCTCCATGCTTTTCTTACAACAGCTTCAAATTCACTATCGCTATGGCTGCTCTGTGTCCCCACTACTTTTATTGTGAGGGTGCTGGTTTATCTTAAAGCCCTCTTACTGGCCCTTCTGCAGTGCATTATGGTTTAAAAGAAAAACTCCTATATCTGCACAAAACTTGCCAGGACTGAAAATCTTGAACCTCCTTCTACTTACACTGTACTGATACAGCGCAACAAAAAACATTCAGTAATTCCTCAATATCCATAACAATCCATGCAGCTAGGGGTGGCTAGGGGTGCAAAAGGACCTCTTTAAGGCTGTAAGACAAATTCATAGAAAAAACATTGAACATTTTTGTACATGTGAGCATAGCGCAACTCCAGTATCATTAATGATTCCAGAGGTATCAGCTGGCATTGGCCCTGTACCCGTTGTTTCTAATTGGGGCATCCACCAATTGACACATAAAATTGTCCCACAAGACATTTAAGAAGTGCCGAGCCTTAGGGGGTGAGCAGTTCCATCTGCCCAGTCAATATCTGGATAATTAAAATCCCCCATGATGATGACACTGCCCTGCCTCGCTGCCAATAGTAACTGTGCAAGGAGATCAGTCTGCTCTTGATCCTTTAGGCTAGGGAGCATGTAGAATATATCCACTATTATTTCCCAATTGTTTCTTCCTTTTGAAGTTCCAGCCACAGGGATTCTACCCCTTCCATTGCCCCGTTAGTAATGTCATCCCTCCTGTTCACTGGCAAATCCTCTTGATGTACATGCATACCCCTCCCCTCTTCTACCTACCCTGTCCTTTTTAAAACAGGAAGAACCCTTAGACAGTTGAAAGCCAGTCCTGTATACTGTTAAACCAAGTCTCTGTCACTCCCACAAAGTCAAAATCCTCCTCGAGCATCAGTAGTTCCAGTTCCTCCATTTTGTTCACCAAACTCCTAGCATTAATGAACATGACTTTTAGCTTTGTACGGCCACATATTATTTTATCCCTGTTTGTTCTGAGGCTGCAGTCGGATTCCACCAGCCCACACATGCTGGCCTACTCCAATTAAGTTGCCCTTGGTTCACCAGCTGGAAAAGCTTCCTATGATCTCTCCCCCATCACCTAGTTTAAAAGCTCCTCTAACTTTTTGGTCATCCTCCCCCACAACAGAACTGTACCCTTCCTATTTAGGTGCAGTCCACCCCTGCTATAGAGCTGGTAGGTTCCCTAAGCTCCTGTTGCCTCTCTGGTGTGGCTCAAGGTACAAGGCAGTATTTCTGAGAATACCACCCTGGAGGTCCTTTTCTTCAATATAACTTTTAAGTTCCTGAAATCGTTTTTAGGATGCTCTGCCTTCCTCTAACTTTGCCAATGTCAAATGTACCATGACAGCTGGGTCCTCCCCAGCCCTACCCAACAATCTGACACACACTCACACACATAAACTTTAATTGTTATTGGGCTGGCTTATCTAAAAGAGCCTCTTTATTGGCCCTTCTAAACCTGCTGGCCATAATTCAAAGGCTACGCAGTGCATTTAGGTTTAAAAAAATATCTCCCTGGCATATCCACACAAACATTTGCCATGACTGCAAATCCTGAACCCGAAGGAGGTGCTTTGAACCCATGGTAGCAATGAACCTGAACCTCATCCCTAAATTGGTTACTAAAGCCATCAGCTGGGCAGTCAGGTACTATCAATTCACGCTTTGTAGTTTCCTTAGCAGGTAGAAATGGGTAAACTGTACAGCCTAGTAAAGTGACAATAAGCCTCCACACAGAACCACTTATAAATCAGATTATGGCAATTTGAGTGGACTTTAAAAGTCGCAATATTTCCTGTGCAATGTAAACAGTACCTATATACAGAAATATCTACCATTCACTCCATCACTTATTTTATTTATTCTTATTTAGGTCCCACTTTCTGAGTGTAGCTCTAGTTGTCCTCCAGGATTAATGAAGGTGACCATTCCTGGAAAGCCCATCTGCTGTTTCCAGTGTGTGCCATGTCCTCAGGGAGAGATTTCCAATGAAACAGGTAATCTAAATTACTATATGTGTGTCTCCATACACTGCCAAAGTTGTACATTTTAATAATATTTACCAACATTCTTTGATAGATGCTGTCAGGTGCCATCCTTGCCCCTGGGATATGTGCTCCAATATACAACATGATGCATGCATGCCAAGGGACATTGAGTTCCTCAGCTACAATGAAGTACTTGGCATTATCTTGGCTACCATTGCTATATTCTCCTCTGTTGCACCCCTTGGAATTTTGGGACTTTTCATCCATTACAAGGGTACACCAATAGTACGAGCCAACAATTGGTTTCTAAGCTGTCTTCTACTCATATCATTGTGTCTCTGTTTCCTATGCTCTTTGATGTTCATTGGATACCCACAACCAGAAAAGTGCCTACTTCGTCAGGTTACATTTGGTTTGATCTTTTCTCTGTGTGTCTCTTGTGTTCTAGCCAAAACTATTACAGTTGTCATTGCCTTTAAAGCCACCAAGCCTGGAACCCAATTAAGAAAATTTACAGGGATAAGAATGTCCTACTCACTCATTATTCTTTGTTTATCAATTCAAATATCAATCTGTGTGACTTGGCTTTCTTCTTCACCTCCTTTCCCAGAGTATGACGCTCACACAAAAGCAACAGTGATTATTTTGAGTTGCAATGAAGGTTCTGCTATTGCATTTTGGTCCATGTTGGGATATCTTGGACTCCTTGCCACCATCAGTTTCATTGTTGCCTTCTTGGCCAGAAGATTACCTGACAGCTTTAATGAGACCAAGTTCATCACCTTCAGCATGCTGGCCTTCCTAAGTGTTTGGATATCCTACATCCCAGCGTCGTTCAGCTCACGAGGGAAGTACATTGTGGCCACAGAGATCTTTGCCATTTTATCCTCCAGCTGGGCCCTAGTGATTTGTATTTTCCTGCCAAAATGTTTCATCATATTGCTTCGACCTGATATAAACTCCAAAGAATATCTGATGAGGAAAAACCATGGTTGAAATCTAAAAATAAAGACAATCATTTCATACAGCACTGCAGTTATGTAATTGTGGAGATGTTCCTTAATGTACAGGTGATACTCGAAAAATTAGAATATCGTGCAAAAGTTAATTTATTTCAATAATGCAACTTAAAAGGTGAAACTAATATATGAGATAGACTCATTACATGCAAAGCAAGATAGTTCAACCCGTGATTTGTCATAATTGTGATGATTATGGCTTACAGCTCATGAAAACCCCAATTCCACAATCTCAGAAAATTAGAATATTGTGAAAAGGTGCAATATTCTAGGCTCAAAGTGTCCCACTCTAAACAACTAATTAAGCCATAACACCTGCAAAGGGTTCCTGAGCCTTTAAATGGTCTCTCAGTCTGGTTCAGTAGGAATCACAATCATGGGAAAGACTGCTGACCTGACAGTTGTGCAGAAAACCATAACTGACACACTCCATAAGGAGGAAAAGCCTCAAAAGGTAATTGCAAAAGAAGTTGGATGTTCCCAAAGTGCTGTATCAAAGCACATTAATAGAAAGTTATGTGGAAGGGAAAAGTGTGAAAGGAAAAGGTGCACAAGCAGCAGGGATGACCGCAGCCTGGAGAGGATTGCCAGGAAAAGGGCATTCAAAGGTGTTGGGGACTTTCACAAGGAGTGGACTGAGGCTGGAGTCAGTGCATCAAGAGCCACCACACACAGACGCATCCTGGAAATGGGCTTCAAATGTCATATTCCTCTTGTCAAGCCGCTCCTGAACAACAAACAACGTCAGAAGCGTCTTACCTGGGCTAAAGAAAACCAGACCTGGTCTGTAACTCAGTGATCCAAAGTCCTCTTTTCTGATGAGAGCAAATTTTGCATCTCATTTGGAAACCAAGGACACAGAGTATGGAGGAAGAATGGAGAGGCACCACTGCAAGATGCTTGAAGTCCAGTGTGAAGTTTTCACAGTCTGTATTGATTTGGGGAGCCATGTCATTTGCTGGTGTTGGTCCACTGTGCTTCATTAAGTCCAGGGTCAACGCAGCCATCTACCCGGAGATTTTGGAGCACTTCATGCTTCCTTCCGCAGACGAGCTCTATGGGGATGCTGACTTCATTTTCCAGCAGGACTTGGCACCTGCCCACACTGCCAAAAGCACCAAAACATGGTTCAATGACCATGGGATTACTGTGCTTGGTTGGCCAGCAAACTCGCCTGACCTGAACCCCATAGAGAATCTATGGGGCATTGCCAAGAGAAAGATGAGAGACATGAGACCCAACAATGCAGAAGAGCTGAAGGCTGCTATTAAAGCATCCTGGTCTTCCATAACACCTCAGCAGTGCCACAGGCTGATAGCCTTCATGCCATGCTGCATTGAGGCAGTGATTGCTGCAAAAGGGGCCCAAACCAAGTACGGAGTACATATGAATGCTTATACTTTTCAGAGGTCTGATATTGTTCTATGTACAATCCTTGTTTTATTGATTGCATGTAATATTCTAATTTTCTGAGATTGTGGATTTGGGGTTTTCATGAGCTGTAAGCTATAATCATCACAATTATGACAAATCACGGCTTGAACTATCTTGCTTTGCATGTAATGAGTCTATCTCATATATTAGTTTCACCTTTTAAGTTGCATTACTGAAATAAATGAATTTTATTCATACTGTATAACTCAACTTTTGCTGAAAAAAATAATCAATGTCCTCTAGGAAAACTATATATCAATATTAACCACTTGCCGACCGTGTAACGTAGTTACACGGCCACAAGTGGCACTCATTGTTCTGGGAGGACGTGTTATAACGTCCTCCCAGAATCGCGCCTGGGGGCGCGCACCTGGAAGCATCCGTGACCGCCGGGTCCGTGAGACCCAGCGCATCACGGATCACGGTAAATGGCCGCTTGGAGCGGCCGTTTACCACGTGATCGCTCTGTCAAATGATGGAGCATCACATGTAAACAAGCCGTAGGAAGTGCCGGCTTGTCTCTCCCCTCTCCGCACCGAGCGGTGCAGTGTGACAGGAGAGGGGGGAGAGGGGGGAGAGAGGAGATGCAGCGGTGCTGTGGGCAGGATCTGAAGTGCCCAAAGCACCGCTATGTGCCAGGCAGGGACCCCTCATCACCCATGCACCCTCATCCATGCCCACCCATCCGTCACCCATACATCCATGCCCACCCATCCGTCACCCATACATCCATGCCCAACCATCCGTGCCCACCCATGCATCCGTGCTCACCCATCCGTCACCCATGCATCCGTGCTCACCCATCCATGTCCACCCATCCATCACCCATGCTCACCCATCCGTGTCCACCCATCCGTCACCCATACATCCGTGCTCACCCATCTGTCACCCATGCATCTGTGCTCACCCATCCATCACCCAGGCATCCGTGCTCCCCCATCCGTGCCCACCCATCCGTCACCCATGCATCTGTGCTCACCCATCCGTCACCCATGCATCTGTGCTCACCCCTACCCCCTCGTGCCTACGGACCCACTACCTACCCACTCGTGTCTACGTACCCACTGTCTACCCAC
>BLSH010055411.1:798902-809337 GCA_018402905.1 Glandirana rugosa | reverse complement strand
TTCTGTCTTTTCATGTTTATGGGGGGTTTACTGGGGAAAAACCTTTCATCTGTCAGGTTGTATAAATCATTCTCCGTACCGCTCAAAAAACTTCAACAGTAAAAAAGGGTGTTAAGAAACGTTTTACTTCTAAAAAAAAAAAGTCAAAAAAAGAGGTGTTTTAACAGTTTAATTGTCCAATAAAGAGTGTGGGTCGTATACGTATGATGGTTAATGTGGGGTTTTGTGTAAGACGATGAGGAGGACTCATACCACTATGGTGTACACACTGTGAAAATGTGTCGGACCGGTGTATGTCTCCGGGTTATACGTCCCTCGCTCCCTGCATATTGGGCCTCTGTATGTGGCCAGGCTGTGTAAAAGTGTCACACATGTGGTATCACCATACTCAGGAGGAGTAGCAGAATGTGTTTTGGGGTGTAATTGGTAGTATGCATATGCTGGGTGTGAGAAATAACCTGTTAATTTGACAATTTTGTGGAGAAAAAAACTGAAAAAAAAAAATCTTCATTTTGCAAAGAATTGTGGGAAAAAATGACAACTTCAAAAAACTCGCCATGCCTCTTACTAAATATGTTGGACTGTCTACTTTCCAAAAAGGGGTCATTTGGGGGGTATTTGTACTTTTCTGTCTTGTTAGGGCCTCAAGAAATGAGATAGGCCATCAGTGCATCAGGTGTGATCAATATTCAGTGATTCGCACCATAGATTGCAGACTCTATAACTTTCACACAGACCAAATAATATACACTAATTTGGGTTATTTTTACCAAAGATATGTAGCAGTATACATTTTGGCCAAAATTTATGAAGAAAAATTACTAATTTGCAAAATGTTATAACAGAAATAAAGAAAAATGCATTTTTTTTACAACATTTTCGGTATTTTTCCATTTATTGCTCAAAAAATAAACACCCCAATGGTGATTAAATACCACCAAAAGAAAGCTCTATTTTTGTGAAAAAAAGGACAAAAATTTCATATGGGTACAGTGTAGTATGACTGAGTAATTGTCATTCAAAATGTGAGAGCACCGAAAGCTGAAAATTGGTCTGGTTAGGAAGGGGGTTTAAGTGCCCAGTGGTCAAATGGTTAAAGAGATTTTCATTTATTCATATGTTATATTTCAGAATTGAAGGGCCAGCTTTTATTATGACTACCTTATGTAATCTCACTTCAGTAATGAGTAAAACTGCAATCCACTAAAAAAAGAGCAAGACTTAAATAAAAACGGTGGCTTTGCTATGGACATTTAAATGTTTACATTTTGAACTAGCAGTAAATGAGCTTTATAACAAGCCCTCATTGACCTCTGTAACTGCAGACACTGTGGAACAATTTATCTCCAAAATTGAAAAAGTGCTTTTACTTTCATTTTTTTACACTTTGCTACATTTTCCCTTCCAGCCATATGTATAGTATCTCACAAAAGTGAGTACACCCCTCACATTTTTGTAAATATTTTATTATATCTTTTCATGTGACAACCCTGAAGAAATTATGCTTTGCTACAATGTAAAGTAGTGAGTGTACAGCTTGTATAACAGTGTAAATCTGCTGTCCCTACAAAAAAACTCAACACAAAGCCATTGTTGTCTAAACCGCTGGCAACAAAAGTGAGTACACACCTAAGTGAAAATGTCCAAATTGGGCCCAAAGTGTCAATATTTTGTGTGGCCACCATTATTTTCCAGCACTGTCTCAACCCTCTTGGGCATGGAGTTCACCAGAGCTTCACAGGTTGCCATTGGAGTCCTCTTCTACTCCTCTATGACAACATCACGGAGCTGGTGGATGTTAGAAACCTTGCGCTTCCCCATCTTCCATTTGAGGATGCCCCACAGATGCTCAATAGGGTTTAGGTCAGGAGACATGCTTGGCCAGTCCATCACCTTTACCCTCAGCTTCTTAAGCAAGGTAGTGGTCATCTTGGAGATGTGTTTAGGGTTGTTATCATGTTGGAATGCTGGGAGGGGATCATGCTCTGCTTCAGTATCTCACAGTACATGTTGGCATTCATGGTTCCCTCAATAAATTGTAGCTGCCCAGTGCCAGCAGCACTCATGCAGCCCCAGACCATGACACTCTCACCACCATGCTTGGCTGTAGGCAAGACACACTTGTCTTTGTACTCCTCATCTGGTTGCTGCCACACATGCTTGACACCATCTGAGCCAAATAAGTTTATCTTGGTCTCATCAGACCACAGGACATGGTTTCAGTAATCCATGCCCTTAGTCTGCTTGTCTTCAGCAAACTCTTTGCAGGCTTTCTTGTGCATCATCTTTAGAAGAGGCTTCCTTCTGGGACCACAGCCATGCAGACTAATTTGATGCAGTGTGCAGCATATGGTCTGAGCACTGACAGGCTGACCCCCCCCAACCCTTTTAACCTGGCAGCACTCATATGTGTACTTCCCAAAGACAATTTCTGGAAATGACGCTGAGTGCATGCACTCAACCTCTTTGGTTGACCATGGCGAGGCCTGCTCTGAGTGGAACCTGTCCTGTAAAACCGCTGTATGGTCTTGGCCACCGTGCTGCAGCTCAGTTTCAGGGTCTTGGCAATCTTCTTATAGCCTAGGCCATCTTTATGTAGAGCAGCAATTCTTTTTTTCAGATCCTCAGAGAGTTATTTGGCATGAGGTGCCATGTTGAACTTTCAGTGACCAGTATGAGAGCGTGAGAGCGATAACACCAAATTTAGCTCCCCATTCACACCTGAGACCTTGTAACACTAACAAGTCACATGACACCGGGGAGGGAAAATGACTAATCGGGCCCAATTTGGACATTTTCACTTAGGGGTGTACTCACTTTTTTGCCAGCAGTTTAGACATTAATGGCTGTGTGTTGAGTTATTTTGAGGGGACAGCAAATTTACACTGTTATACAAGCTGTACACTCACTACTTTACATTGTAGCAAAGTGTCATTTCTTCAGTGTTGTCACATGAAAAGATAGAATAAAATATTTACAAAAATGTGAGGGGTGTATTACTGTATTACCTCCTCACTACCTTTTAAATGCCTCTAAAAAACAACCCCCGGTTGCTTTCAGAGGTGCAGCAATTATAGCACCACATCAAAGTTTAAAGGCTTATATTGTTGTAGATACAGATGAAATTTTAAATCCATTTTCAGTCATATATTCAGATCATCATTTATGCCCAAGATCCCATTCACAATTTTTCTCCCCTTGCCATAGCACAGCTTATCTCTACTATCTTCACTCTATAGTGGTGCTCCTTAACTCCGCCTCCCTTCTGCATAGTGGCGCTCATCAACTCCCCTCCCTATAGTGTTGCTTATCTCCTCCCTCTTCATAGGGTCACTAATCTCCTCCCTGTCCCTATCCATTGTGATGTTAATTTCCTCCCCCTCCTCTTTTCTGGTTTCCTCTACCTCCCCTCTCCATGCTGCCGCTCATCTTCTCCAAATCTCCTCTCCATAGTGCTGCTTATCTCCTTCTCCTCCCCTCTTAATAGCATTGCTCACCTCCTCCCATTTCCCCTCCATTCTCCATAGAGCTGCTAATCCCCTCCTCTCTCCATACTGCTATTTTTCTCCTTCCGATCCCCTCTCCATAGTGCCACTCATTTCCTCCATCCCTCTACATAGTACAGCTCATCTGCTTCTACTCTACTTCCCATAGTGTTGCTCATATCCTCCCCTTATCTCCATTATCTTTTAAACAGCCATACCTCACTTTTTCTCCCGCTTTGACAACCCCTAACTTTCCTGAATCCACAGAAATGCCTACTCTCAAATTATGCCACAGTGCGGGCATCTGACACATCAAAACAAACAAAAAATAAATGCTGCCACCAGTCACCCACTCTCTTGGAGAGCCACCCAGGGAAAATTTTATTTTTTGGCCAACAATCCCTTTGTTTTTATTTTTTAAGTAAATTCTTACATTATTTCAACAGTAAAAATGTATTTCAAAGGGACTGGTAAAACTCATTGGAATTACTTCTGCATCCTAATCTTGGCTGACATATTATTTCCAGTCCTACAGCTTTCTTCCGAGAATCTAGACTACTCCCAGCCCAAGATTGCGCTTAACAAACGGACTCGCTCCTTTCCTAATGTCTACGGATCCCCCTTTCAACTCACTGCAATTGTCCTGAAGGACAATTAAGACCACAATGTATTGAGAAAAGTTGCTCCATTTTTTTCATCATTATTATATGTTTCCACACCATTCCAATTAAATAGACCTAAGCCCATGCCCCTATTTTTTTGTAATGTGAACATTTGGATGCAGATTTGTACCATGCATTTAGGGCTTGTCCCAAGATCAAATACCTCACAACAAGTTAACTATTTGCCCACCAGAGTGGACGCTTTTTGGCACAATATACTTTCCTGGTACTTTCCAAAGGCTGTAGACAACTCCTCCTTATTATCTCTTTGGCGTCCATTCTAAATGCATGGATTTATTCTTATCCTCCTTCTGTTTTGGTATTTCTTGAAAAATTGTTGTATATATTCCATATGGAGTGAGTGGATTCCTGCTTTTTAATGTCTGGGAAACATTTATACAAATAATTCTATCGACACCCAACAATCAATAGCACAATGCTTTTGATCTCTGATCCCTAACTGAATTAGAACGTTTTGGATATTTTGACTTTTTTTGCTCATTTCTCATGTTGTCAGGTCTGTGTTTTCAGCCTTCAAACCAAAAAAAACATTTTATACATACTACCTGTATATACTACTTGTGCTAATCTTCTTATAGCCTAGGCCATTTTATGCATGCATTCAACCTCTTTGGTTGACCATGGCGAGGCCTGCTCTGAGTGGAACCTGTCCTGTAAAACCGCTGTATGGTCTTGGCCACCGTGCTGCAGCTCAGTTTCAAGGTCTTGGCAATCTTCTTATAGCCTAGGCCCTCTTTATGTAGAGCAACAATTCTTTTTTTTCAGATCCTCAGAGAGTTCTTTGCCATGAGGTGCCATGTTGAACTCCCAGTGACCAATATGAGAGATTGAGAGCGATAACACCAAATTTAACACACCTGCTTTCCATTCACACCTGAGACCTTGTAACATTAATAAGTCACATGACAACAGGGAGGGAAAATGGCTAATTGGGCCCAATTTTGATATTTTCACTTAGGGCTGCCTTGCTAAAGAAGCTGAGGGTAAAGGTGATGGACTGGCCAAACATGTCTCCAGAACTAAACCCTACTGAGTATCTGTGGGGCATCCTCAAACGGAAGGTAGAGGAGGTCTCTAGCATTCACCAGCTCCGTGATGTTGTCATGGAGAGGAAGAGGACTCCAGTAGCAACCTGTGAAGCTCTGGTGAACTCCATGCCCAAGAGGGTTAAGGCAGTGCTGGAAAATAATAGCGGCCACACAAAATATTGACTCTTTGGGCCCAATTTGGACAAGCTGTACACTCATGAATTTACATCGTAACAAAGTGTAATTTTTTCAGTGTTGTCACATGAAAAGATAAAATAAAATATTTACAAAAATGTGAGGGGTGTACTCACTTTTGTGAGATATTGTATATATTTTTGTTTATACATATTGAGAAATGTGACCCACCTTTATGGAGTTGTTCCCTGCAGTTGTGTTTGACAATGGTAGACTTACAGAGCACACAAGTTTGGCCACTTTCCGGTAAATGGCAACATTGAAGTTTACTGATGTGGAATTAATTTCTAAGTGTTACTAAAACCAGTAATATGAAAATAGTTAATCTGCCCAGCCCCCCCCCCCCCCCCCCCACAGGTGCCCACAGCTTATAAATCTTCTTTTCACATTAAAATACTGCCACTATATACCTTTTTTGGGTGATCTATATACCACGGTTACATGATGAACTGCACAGTTTGTCAAGTGCTGAGAGTTCAGGTAGGAGGAGATTTCTATTACAGCCTGTATACACACCCACATGTGTGATGTCAATATCATGCGACCTGGCTAGCTCTGAGGAAAAGTAAATGTTCCCTCCAGCATAAAAGACACAACTGAGCATGTGCAGGTCCGCTACCCTTCCTGTTTTAGCTGGCCTTCCCCAGATAGACAGTGCAGGAGGGAAGAATCTATGCATACAAAATAAAACAGCCTTTTTACACAATGCAGAGGAATAACCCCATAAGTTCCACAGAGAGTATAACAAACATGCTATGCTACATATACAGACTGATTTTACTGTTGTGGGTTTAGAGTTGTAAATGTTTTTATTAAGAACAACATTCAATGTACAATAGCAGGACATCAAATTTTAACTTAAGGCATTGAGTCTGCCTAATGGCTATCGCCCGTAGCAAGACTCACACCACTGTGTATTAAAACACGGAGAGAAGTATGCAGGTCTTCATGACAAAAACTAAGCTGGCATGAAGAATAAAAAAAAAAACATTGTTCTATTTTATATATATATATGTAGAGAAATTAAGGAAGAAATAGAAGAGAGAGAGAGAGAAGGGTAGGCAAAGGGAAAGGAGGAGGGTAGAAAATGGGTGGAAGGAAAGCTAGGGGGAGAGGAGAGAAAAGAAAGAAGAAGAAAGGGTCTGCTGGGGAGTCGTGGGTAAAAAGGGTTATCCAAATACTATGTTAGCAGCCACCTCCTAAGCCCAACAGCAGGGCTAACATGAGGGTGGTCATGATTGGATTGTGAGCATACTGGTAAGGGTATCAGATGAGGAGAAGTGGAGACAGATAGACCATAGGACCTTATATTTGTCTAATGTATGATTATCCAGTGCTGCCAACTCCTCCATTCTCATTATGTCATTCATAGTGGCAAGAGACCCATAATGCCAATGTAGGGGTAGTGGTGGTGTTCCAAAATAATGGAATGAGTTGCCGGGCAGCGGACAAAAATAAATAGAGGAGACATCTCTTTTGTGATGCCATGGATCCAGGAAGAATAGAAAGAAGAGCAATTGCAGGGGTAGGCAGCAATGTGTCATCATAAATCTTAATATATACCTGAAATACCTGGTTCCAAAAGGGGCGTATTCTCTCACATTCCCACCAGACATGGAGGTAAGTACCACAAAGTTGAGCCACAGTGCCAGCATGTGGCCAAAGTAGCTGGAAAGATTCTACGTAGAGTTGATAGGTCCCTGTACCATTGGGAAAGGATCTTAATTTTTTTTTCTGTGAGTAGCAGGATATGGAGGACTTATGAGTGAAATGAAAGGAGGTTTGCCATTCTGCTCTCGAGAGGTCGACCCCTAGGTCTACAGACCACAGCCTGGTATATGAGGGTAGGCCAGTGTGTGAGGGCCTGAATCAGGCTGTTAAAGCGATATTTACCTTATACACTTATACGTTTAATGATAAGTAAAATAAGTGATTACAACCTTTTATCTATAGAAGTATCAACCAGTGCTGTTGCGGTTATTACGAATAAAATCAGTAATCAATGACACCTTTGCTAAAAAATAAAGATCTAATTTATTTTTACAGAAAAAAAGCTAGTCACTAATTAAATATAACCAGATGTGGGGAAAATGTTACAATCTTAAAAGCATCAAAGTTCTCACTAAAATACAAAGTAATACAAGAAAGAAAATGGTGTTGCAATGTAAAAACAGAATGTTACTAAGGAAAGAAATTTACAGAAAAAGAAAAGAGAAGGAACAAAGAATTATGGTGACAAAAAATAAAGCCTTACGTGTCCATTTTGCACAAACCATCAAACAGGAAATTGGGTGTCTGTTTTGCTGCTTTTATGCCCTCGCTCTGCCCATTCCCACCCATCCAGGTAGAGGCCTTCCCTGATTGGCTCGAGTTGCATTGACTCCTGATTGGCCAGACTGTTTTTTAAGCCCAACACAAAATACCAGGTTCAACCATGACTGTAGCATGTATACATTAAGACCTCCAACAGTTCCCAAATTAACATGTTAAGAGTCTGCATTAGATGGAGACATAATGTCTGAATGCCCCTCCTGAAGGCAACAGGGTAACTTTGTTAATATTCATAAGACCATTGTTCCAGGATATGGGGAGAGGCCCTCCCACTCTCATATCACCTTCAAAAGACAAAGAACGCCTTCATTACTATGCATGAGTCTCACATTTCTCATATGAAACCATGAAATATATAAAGTACATATTTTTCCTGTAAAATATATATATTTGATGGGCATGGTATATTCAGAACTCTCTATCTTAAGGGACAAATTCTGAATTAAAAGAGACCAAACAAGGGATATCTTGGAGCACCTTGATGCAAATATCGATTTCCACAGTCCTAAATACCTAAATACATCAAAATATCTAAAATATTTAACATCCCTCTAAAGTTCATTATTGAACTTAGTCTCTCCCTCAATGATTTTGCACCCACCCACAACCGCCCGGAAGGCCCAGACCCCCAACCACCACCAGTGCGGCCTCCTCTTCTTATTATGAGCACGACGGGACACATCAAGGTAGACTTGAGACTGAATGATCAAAGAAGTTCTGGTGCCTCTGAGACTTCACATCCGGACCATGAGTACCTGTGCTGTGATGTTTCCATACTCCTCTGCCTTGGAGATTGGATCGGACCGCGAGATGGCACTTTTCAGCATGGTGACAAAAAGTTCAGGAGAGTCTAGTCGTGGCACCTTCTTCTCAAGATATGGCTTGGTTTGTTGTTGTAGCTTCTTCAGGTAGTGGTGGGGTGGGCCTCCGGACACCAGTGCATGAATACAAAAAGAAAAAGGGAGAATGTCAGTGTACAGTTATTGGAGGGATTCCTGACAGGAGCAGCGCTTTGGCCATTAATAAAACTGTAGATGGGTAAAGTGGGATCCTCACAGGGTACAGAGTCTGAGAGACGGACAGTATCTACTAGAGCCCCTGAAGGTGGGGATAGTCAACACTGCTAGTGCCAGTTCCCAGGGTTCACCACACTTGCTCACGGGGCTCAGGTTAAAGCAGTAGGCAGACTGGGGGATGTAGAATTACAATAAGACATAAGACCTTGATGTCCAGGGATACTTTGGCTTCAATGGTTGTGAAATATGGTAGTGCTATGTTTCAGGAAACCGTTATAAACCTCGAAACTGAGTCGGGCAGGAACGCCAAAACCTCATAATTTGCTAAAAAATTATACGACTAATGTCTTGGTTACATTATCTAAGCACATCTAAAATAGAAAACAAAAGAACAACCTAGGGGGCATAATATTAAACAAGGAAAAGGAAAGAAAGAGGTACGTAATGAACATGAACAAGAAGAGTGGTAAAAATAATGATGAGAAAGAAAGGAAAAAAATACAAATAAAATAAAAACAATAAAAATAAAAAACATACAGGTTTAATTCTGCTCCAACCAAGACCGTTTATGACACACATTTCCCTTTATGTCAAAGAGCATTGAATCTGTATTCATAAAAACAAACAAACAGTGCATAACTGCCCTGAAAAAAATATTATAAAGTGCCTTGAAAAACAATCCATTGCAGCTGTTGCAGCCGCGACTTAGCAAAAAGAGATAAAAAATAAAAATAAAGAGAAAGGAATAAAAAATATTAAAAATAGATAACTCCTATCCCACATTAGTGTTCAAGCAGTACATTTGCAGGTCAGGTACACAGATCTTAAAAAGGAGAGAGAAAAAATGATTAAAAACTTTTAGAATTTAGGTAGACCTGACTGCACTGTATGAATACAATTTAGAGGCTTATCCCTAAAACCACAACAAAAATAAAAATATATGGTTCTAGGGTCCTCTCTTAAATGCACACGCTACTCTACATCTGTCTCTTAATAGCTACCCACATCAGGACAGCAACAGGGTGGAGTTTACTAGAGCTGTGGCCCTAGGGCGGTACCTAAATACAAACCTGATTAATCTAGTTTGATCTTAACCACATCAGTACCGGGCACGAAAACCCCCTTCCTGTCCAGGCCATTTTTCAGCTTTCAGTGCTATCACACTTTGAATGAAAATTACTCAGTGATGCAACTCATATGAAATTTGCGTCCTTTTTTTCACACAAATAGAGCTTTCTTTTGGTGGTATTTAATCACTGGGGGGGGGGGGGTATTTTTTGTGCTATAAATAAAAAAAAGATTGAAAATTTTGTGAAAATATGCCTTTTTCATTGTTTCTGTCATAAAATTTTGCAAATTAGTAGTTTTTCTTTGTAAATTTTGGCCAAAATTTATACTGCTACCTATCTTTGGTAAAAATAACCCAAATAAGTGTATATTATTTGGTCCTTGTGTAAGTTATAGAGTCTACAAGCTATAGTGCCAATCATTGAAAATTGATCACACCTGATCACACCTGGTATACCGACAGCCTATCTCATTTCTTTCAACCCTAACAAGCCAGGAAAGTACAAATACCTGGCGGTGGTCACTGATGGGTGCCGTGTGTCTGGCAGTGGTCACTGATGGGTGACGGGTGTCTGGAGGTGGTCACTAATGGGTGGTCCATAAACATGAAAGGACCGAACAATCGAAAA
>BLSH010055411.1:745166-756704 GCA_018402905.1 Glandirana rugosa | reverse complement strand
AAAAAAAAATTTAATAACTATAAAAAAAATAAACCGATAAACCTCCCATTTTTTATGTTTAGGGTCTCCACTAGTTTATGGTCGTTTTCTTTAGAGATAAACACCCCTGTTTTACTATTTTTACAGTGTACCCATATATGTATTCTTTGTATGCAAAACTAAAATTACAGTCCTTACCTGCAGACATGTTTCCTGAAGATGAAATCAGAATGGATTTGTGGCACTAATGAGATAAAATAAAGACAATCGGTATGACAGCAAACATTTACAATAAATTAATTCTTATGGCACAAAGTACGGTGTGTGTTTTGGTGTAATGGGATTTTAAGCACTTGCCTACCGGACACTTTACCCCCCTTCCTGCCCAGGCCAATGTTCAGCTTTCAGCGACGTTACTCTTTGAATGACAATTGCGCAGTCATGTGACGCCATACCCATGTGACATTTTTATCATTTTGTCCCCACAAATAGAGATTTCTTTTGCTGGTATTTGATCACCTCTGGGATTTGTATTTTTTACCCTCCAAATAGCCAAATAAAAAAAATATCAATAATTTAAAAAAAAACTTTGTAAATAATTCAGTTTTCTCCTTCACTAACCGGCACTCGTTGGCACTGATAAGGTGGTACTGATGATGAGGCACTGATAAACAACACTGATGGGCACTGATAGACAGCACTTATTAGGAGGCACTGACAGGCATCACTGATGAGCACAGAGTGCCACCCTAATGGGCACAGATTGGCATCCCTAGTGGTCTCCAATGGGCATCCTCGATGGGTCTGCGCCGATAATCAACATGCTGATTATCAGCGCAGACCCCTCCCCCCTGTCAGGAGAGCAGCCAATCGGCTCTCCTCTACTCGCGCCTATCAGTGCAAGTAGAGGAAAAGCCAATAAAGGGCTCTTCCTGGTTATGATGTGATGAGCTGTGATTGGACACAGCTGATCACATGGTAAAGAGCCTCCGTCTACGGCTGGACGTCAGATGACACCCGGTAAGGATAATGAAACCACTTTCCGGCCGTCATTCTGGTGGGTGGAAAGTGGTTGAAAAGGATCATGCACAGGTTACTCGTCAAATCTTGTAACAGAAGTGACATTCCGTCGCCTCCATCTTGCTACACCCAGCATTCGTCCGCAGTAAGGATACAGTGAGAAGGCGCCAAGCGGACATCTTTGTACACCCACCAGAGTTTTGCATTTCACACTTCTTTTTACCAATAAACTGAGCTTATATAGCAAAACACGGGATTGTGAAATCCGTCTCACTGGTATGAAGTTGAATTTTAAAAGCAGCAGCAAGCCTGCTGATCTGACAGGTTTGCTAATCTGACAGAACACTGCTGATTTTATAATTCAACATCAAACTACAGTTTTGCATTTCACACCTATTTGTAACAGTAAACCAAGCTCATTTAGCAAAACAAAGGATTGTGAAATCCATCTGACTGGTTTGATGTTGAATTATAAAATCAGTGGTGTTCTGTCAGATCAGCAGGCTTGCCGCTGCTTTTAAAATTCAGCATCAAACCAGTGAGACGGATTTCACAATCCCGTGTTTTGCTATATAAGCTCAGTTTACTGGTAAAAAGAAGTGTGAAATGCAAAACTCTGGTGGGTGTACAAAGATGTCCGTTTGGCGCCTTCTCACTGTATCCTTACTGCAGACGTGCTGGGTGTAGCAAGATGGCGGCGATGGAACGTCACTTCCGTTACAAGATATGAGTCACTTAATCTGATGGAACACCTGAACTGCATAGGGAAGCACAGGGACACAAATATTGTATTATTTAATCTAAAATAAATTGTGATCAAAGGCGAAAGCTTGCTGGCCGTATAACTTTGTACTTTGGACTGCAATAAAAGGAATTAAAGCTGTGGGCATCTCGTGTTATTTATCTTCTTGTTGATAAGAAGCGGCTGAAAGAGGCTGCAGGAGATACAACAACGAAAAAAAAAAGGAGAAACCGCTTTTTAGAAGCCAAAAATTTAAATTATTTATGAGTTAACCCCTTCCCCTCCAGGCCAATTCTGGCACTCCTCTCCTACATGTAAAAACCATCATTTTTTTTCTAGAAAAGGACTCAGAACCCCAAAACATTATATATATATTTTTTAGCAGAGACCCTAGGGAATAAAATGGTGGTTGTTGCAACTTTTTATGTCACACCGTATTTGCGCAGCGATTTTTCAAACGCTTTTTTTTTTTTGGACAACAAAAACAGTTTCATGAATTAAAAAAAAAACAAAACAGTAAAGATAGCCCAATTTTTTTGTATAATGTGAAAGATGATACGCCGAGTAAATAGATACCCAACATGTCACGCTTTAAAATTGCGCACACTTGTATTTAAAAATCCCCATAGGTGACATTTTAAAAATATATACAAGTTACCAGTTTAGAGTTACGGAGGAGGTCTAGGGCTAGAATTGAGTGGTTTGAACAACGTTTACATACGTGGGCGTGACTTACGTATTCGTTCGCAAGGTGGGGCGGGGCACTTAAAAAAAAATTGTACTATTGTTTATTTATTTTTATTTTTTTTACACTTTCCCTTCATTTTTTTTGATCACTTTTATTCCTATTACAATGAATCTAAACATTCCTTACAACAGGAAGTGTGTGACAGGTCCTCTTTATGGAGAGATGTGGGGTCTACCCCACATCTCTCCATAAAGAGGACCTGTCACACACTTTTTCTATAAGACCCCACATCTCTCCATAAAGAGGACCTGTCACACACTTTTTCTATAAGACCCCACATCTCTCCTCCAGGCTGGAAAGACAGAGATAAAAAAAAAAAAGAATGATATCTTCTTTTCCAGCCAAGTCCCCTGCATGGTTTACTTGCACCGGGCCGGATGTGACATCATAACATCGCACCCGGGCCTTCAAAGGTCATAGAGACTGCTGGGGACCATCTGGTCACTGGAAATCTCTATGCTATACTTCCGGAGTCACTGGATTCCTTCCCTCGGCTCGCCGATTGCATGGGTGAGCCGGTAGAATCACCGGAGGGTGGCGGAAAGGGGTCGCCTCCTGTAAGAATGATCAAGCGGCTGAACTGCCGCTATGATTGTTCTTACGGTGCGAGGAATCGCCACTGGAAAAAGATGATATCTGGATGATGCCTGCAGCTGTACCCATCATTCAGATATCCCCACTGAAAGCCCAGGACGTCATATGAGGTACCTTGGACTGGAAGTGGTTTTAGGACCGGTTCACACCACATGCAGTCCAGTGCGTTTTTTTTCTGCATCAAAAATGCATGGAGAGTGGGTTATATGGTTTCCTGAGGAATAGTTCACACTGGTGCTTGCAGTTCCAGTTCCAGAAAAAAAAATAGAACATGCTGCATTTTTCTTGCACTGGATTGTACTGGAATGCAGTAAAACGCACTGAAACACGCATGTCCTTATTTAGGGTTAAGGGCCAGTTCACACCATAAAACCACACTCCAGATCTGTTCCGGATACGTTTCTGAATGCGTGTTTTTAACGTGTTTTTGATGCATTCCAGATGCTTTTTTTCCTTCTTTTTTCACTATACTAGAGTCCAGTGCGTTTTTGATGCGTTCCAGTGCATTCCGGTGCATTTTTATGCATTTTACGCATTCCAGTAGAGTCCAGTGCAGGAAAAAAATGCAACATGTTCTACTTTTTTTCTCTGCAACTGGAAAGGCCTGGAACTGACCGCACCGGTGTGAACTATGCCATTGGAAGCCATATAACCTACTCTCCTTGCGTTTTTGATGCAGAAAAAAAACGCACTGGACTGCGTGTGGTGTGAATTGCCCTTTAAAAAAAGAGGGGGAAAAATGTACTGGACTGCATCAAAAACGCGCATGCAAAAAAGGATCTGGAACGTATCCAGACCGCGTTTCTACAGTGTGAACTTGCCCTTAAAGTGGTTGTCAACTCGTGACAACCACTTTAACTTACAGGTAAGCCTAGAATAAGGATTACCTGTAGGTTTCCTTCATATCTCCCAAACCTGCACGGTTCAGGAGATATGCAGTGTTCTGGATGTGACGACGTCATTTCGGCACATGCGCAGTGAAGGAACGGCCTCCATGCCGTTCCTTTATTGTGACCGTGTTGTGACTGGCGGCTCCAGCGCGCATGAGCGAGAGGCGAGTGACATCACGCGACTCCGGCCAGTCACAGAGCCGGAGATCGCGTCCCCGGAAGGAGGAGGGGCTGAAGATGGATGCCGCCTGCACAGGGGACATCGTTGAACGTCGCAGGCTTCGTTCGCAGGTAAGTGGCACATAATGGGCTACTATGCGATGCATAGTAGCCCATTATGTTTCTACTTTGCAAGGGAATATAGAGGAAGAAAACGCCATCTGGGTTTACTCCCTCTTTAAAGTGTTTCCGTAAACTGAATGACGTCCAGTTGGGGTTTATATCTACTCTAAAGCTGAACTCCAGGAATTTTTTTAATAATAATAATGGAAGCCCCCCAGCCAAATTTTAAAATGAAAAAAGAATTCAGGGTGCGTTATTTCCTGAAAGTCTTCCCCCGCAGTATTTCTATTCCACCACAAGATGTCCTCGGTCTCCCAGGTAGAATGGTGTCAGTCACATAGCAGGCGCTGTCAGCGCTACAAAGATGGGGAGCTGCACATTACATTCTGGGTGTGGCAGAGGGGGGAGGAAATTTGGTTCGCTATGCAGAGTACCCAAAGCAGGCATGGCAAATAAAATATATATATATATATAATCCAGGCGGTCTGGACAGGTGAGAGTACTGAGGACCCCTACACTGCATCAATGGATAAGTGAAGGATCAGATCAGACTGCCATAGTTATCATTCATCTATTAGCTGTTCCTGGGCGCCATTCTTTTAGGTCGCATTCACATTTCTGCACTGTGGCAGCCGTTGTGCGCAATGATCGCAAACGCGTGCCAACGCACATAGAATGTGTCAGGATGCCAGTTACTTATAATGCCATCCTAATGCGTTGCAGCTAACCCTATGGCAATGCATTGTTGTGCGTTGTGTTAAAGAAAAAAAAAAGGGCGTCATGCCTGATTTTAGACACATTGAGTTGCATTGGCCACCCGTTCATATTGAAGGTGCAACGTAACGCACCGCAAAGAGGTGAGGCCGGATTCACACTGTTGTGTAATAGTAAGGTATGTAACATGCGTTGCTGCATTGTGAATGACATCGCAATCCACTAAGGCAATGCCTAAGGGCTGGTTCACATGTGCGGCAGCCCTTGCCACACCTCTAAAAAGTAATCCATTGTGGATCACTTTTCATCCCCCGTTCGCAATAGTGTGACGTGACATGCGATTTGACAAGTCTAAATTGCATTACACGTCCCACACTATTGTCAGCAATGGGACTGTTCAAATCGGTGCGGTGCCGCAGCGATTTTAAAAAGTAGTTCCTGCACTGGTAGAGGAATGATTGGATGGCTGCACAGGCATTCCTGCACTATATTTGCCAATTTCAGGTGCGACTAACATAGACGTCTGTGCATGAAGTCGCACAGATGTCAGCACTGTGCACCTGAAGTCGCACTGACATGTGGCTTTGAAATTGTGCGATTTCAAGTGATGTCGCACGATTTCAAAGCCGCATTTAAACACTTAAAGTGGTAGTAAAACTCTGTTACACCACCTTTACCTATAGGTAAGTCTATAATAAGGCTTACCTGTAGGTACCGTGAATATCTCCTAAACCCACACAGTTTAGGAAATATTCAGTATATGTGCTGCTGGCGACGTCATCGGTGCATGCACACTGAAGGAACGGGCCGCTGGTGCTGTTTCTTCAGGGGCCGTGCCCTTACCAGTGGCTCCCGCACACATGAGAGTGACGTCATCGTGGCTCCAGCCAATCACAGTGCAGGAGCCCGCAAACCCGGAAATAACTCCGGGAGACATGTCGGCCGTGTCAGCGGGGTGTCGGTGCTGATTCATAGCATTGTTCTAAGGTAAGTATTTCATAATGAGCTAGTATGAGATGCATACTAGCTCATTATGCCTTTGACTTGCAGGTTTTTTTGTTTTGTGGTATACAACCACTTTAACCACTTCAGCCCCGGAAGGATTTGCCCCCTTAAGGACCAGAGCACTTTTTGCGATTCGGCACTGCGTCTCTTTAACTGACAATTGCGCGGTCGTGCGACGTTGTACCCAAACTAAATTGACGTCCTTTTTTTCCCACAAATAGAGCTTTCTTTAGGTGGTATTTGATCCCCTGTGCGGTTTTTATTTTTTGCGCTATAAACAAAGAGCGACAATTTTGAAGAAAAAAAACATTTCTTTTTTTACTTTTTGCTTTAATAAATATCCAAAAAATATATAAAAAACAAATTTATTCCTCAGTTTAGGCCAATATGTAATCGTCTTCATATTTTTGGTAAATAAAATTGCAATAAGCGTATACTGATTGGTTTGCGCAAAAGTTATAGCGTCTATGGGAATAGATTTATGGCATTTTTATTATTTTATTTTTTTTACTAGTAATGGCGATCTGCAATTTTTATCGGGACTGCAATATTGCGACGGACAGATTGGACACTTTTTTGGGACCATTGACATTTATACAGCGATCAGAGCTAAAAAAAAATAGCCACCAATTACTGTAGAAATGTCACTGGGGTTAACAGGGGGGCGATCAAGGGGTTAAATGTGTTCCCTCAGCGTGTGGGGGCTGGGCTGGCAGGGGCGTGACAGATCTAACTGATCACAGGGAACAGTAGATCTCTGTCATGTCCCCTGACAGAATGGGGAACCGCCGTGTTTACATTGGCAGATCCCCGTTCTGCCTCTGTAGAAAGTGATCGCGGGTGTAAACATCCCTTGTAATAGGAATAGGGCAAGACAGGGACTCTTTAATGGGAGATCTGGGGCTCAGAGGCATTTGACAGAGGTGAGGAGGCAATATGTTGTCTCCGCACCGCCTGATTTAACCCCGTAATTGCTGCACTACAACAGCATCTATATGCCCTATAGACTTGCATGGGATGGATTAAAAGTAGAATTCCAGTCTAAACCTATCTAGTCTTAAAGAGGTTGTAAAGTATCGAGGTTTTTCACCTTAATGCAATAAGGTGAAAACCTCCTGTACTGCAGCAGCCCCCCTGAGCCCCCCCCCCCCCCTTTACTTACCTGAACCCGATCGTTCAAACGAGAAGTACGAGCCTAGCAGCTCCAGGCGCTGTCTCAGGTCCTCATTAAATAGATTGATAGCAGCAGGAGCCATTGGATCCCGCTGCTGTCAATCAAATCCAGTAACGTGGGAGCCGGGGATTCGGGAGCGCGTGCCCGTACAGGCGCCTCCGGGGAATGTGGCCCCCAGTGAAGAGGAGGAGCCAGGAGCGCCTATTCTCAGCCCACTCCACTCCGGTTATGTGATCCCATGTGTCAGCCAGCAGTGACAACAAAAGAATAGATGTACTCCCACTACCGGTGGGAGGATCTTAAGGGGCCAATACATACCAGTAGTGCGTTATGTGCAGAGTTCAGGGATGTGGAGAGTACAGTTCCAGAGGTGTGTTCAGGGGTGTGCTATGCACAAAGCGCAGAGTTCAGGAGTGTGCTACATACAGAGTGCAGAGTTCAGGAGTGTGCTACGTACAGAGTGCAGGGTTCAGAGATATACTATGCAGAGAGCGCAGAGTGCAGTTGTGCGCTATGTACAGAGTGCGAGGGGTGTGCTATGTACAAAGTGCAGAGTTCAGGGGTGCACTATGTACAGAGTGCAGAGTTCAGGGGTGCACTATGTACAGAGTGCAGAGTTCAGAGGTGCACTATGTACAGAGAGCAGAGTTCAGGGGTGCACTATGTACCAAGTGCAAAGTACAGGGGTGTGCTACGTACAGAGTGCAGAGTTCACGGGTGCGCTACGTACAGAGTGCAGAGTTCAGGAGTGTGCTACATACAGAGTGCAGAGTTCACGGGTATGCTATGTACAGAGTGCAGAGATCAGGAGTGTGCTACATACAGAGTGCAGAGTTCAGGAGTGTGCTATGTACAGAGTGCAGAGTTCAGGAGTGTGCTACATACAGAGTGCAGAGTTCAGGAGTGTGCTACATACAAAGTGCAGAGTTCAGGAGTGTGCTACATATAGAGTGCAGAGTTCAGGAGTCTGCTACATACAGAGTGCAGAGTTCAGGAGTCTGCTGCATACAGAGTGCAGAGCTCAGGCGTGCGCTACGTACAGAGTGCAGAGTACAAGAGTGCAATGTGTAGAGTGCAGGGTTGTGGAATGTGCTACATACAGACTGCAGGGGTTTACAGATGTGCTACACACAGTGTGCCGGGTTCGAGCTGAAAAAAATCCCTAGGTGCGAGGGCCACATGTAACGGCCTGGCAAGCCGGATTCGGGCTGCAGGCCTTGTGTTTGACACTTGTGCTTCAAAGGATATTGTTTGTTTTATTGCTGTCATAGCCTGTGCAGGGCTTGTGGAGCTCGGGCATTGGAGGAATTTATAAGCCCCTTGGCTTCTACATCTGTGAATCTAATCCCATCGCACACAATGCAATCCCAGGTGAAATCCATCTTCCCACTTCTACTATGTGTATTATAGTCATACTGTAAATATTACCCTTGGGTCACTCCGACTTAGACCCCTTTCACACTTGTGTGATTTGTCCTGCGATTTGGGACTGCAAAGTCACATGACAAGCCGTTCCCCATTATTTCCAATGAGTACCATTCATATCTGTATGACTTTCAAGTCGTGCCGACTTCAAAGTAGTCCCTGCATTACTTTGGTCCAACTTTGATGCAACTCGAGGTCCATAGACTTCAATGTTAAACGCTCAAAAGTCGCATGCAAATCGCACCTGAATAATATAGATGCGATTTCTGTACTATTTCTGTACCACTTTGTAATATGTTTTCATTGAGCCAAAGTTGCAACATAGTCGGACCAAAGTCATACTGATCCCAAATCGTGTCAAAATTGCAGTAAAATCGCGACAAAAAAAAAATAAAAATTGCCGTAAAATGGGTCGCACAAGTGTGAAAAGGACTTAAAACTGAAATACCAGCTGCAGACAGATTGCTGGTGGGTGGAGAAAAACAAAGGGTTCAAAATCTGCTCGCTCTACATTGCTGAGCTCATTCTGAGAATGCTAGCGGGCCCCCGGCTGCCCTGCAGGATCTTGATCTGGGGCGCCTGGCTCAGTAAGTAAGTAAGGGTCAGCCAGGTGAGTAGCATTTTCAGGAGAAGTTCAGCGTTGGCTGCCTGTCTATTTCTCTAACAGCAGCCGATATACAGATCCTAAAGATGTATAAGCGAGTCAGAGAATGTGGTAGCCAATCAGAGACAGCGGTGAGTACCTGTAAGTAGCGGCTGGGTGTAGATTGTCAGCTCCTGTGTCTCAGCTCCCTGAGCTGTGTGCGGAGTGAAAGATCTGGAAGTCAGTCTGTGTGTTCCCCTCCTTTGATCTCTCCCCGTATCAATAATTCTCATATTTCATAAGTGATTGTGTAATGTCGCTGTGCAGCAGGAAGAAGTGTCTGTATACTGTGATCATTGCCAGCAGATGACTTTTCATTACAACATCCAACACGTCTCAGGAAATACAGGTCTCACTGGAATTCCCCTTCAGCAAGACCCATTTTATTCTTGAAAGGCCTCATTCACGCATGTGGGCGGGGGGCACCTTTCACACAGAGCTCGCTCATCAATGCCCAAGACCAGGCGGAGACTGCAGTCATGTGAACGAGCTAACATTAACCCCTTCCCATCCAAGCCAATTCTGGCTCCTACAAGTAAAAATCTTTTTAGAAAATGACTCCGAACCCCTAAACATTATATATATATATATATTGTTTTAGCAGAGACTCTAGGGAATAAAATGGCGGTCCTTGCAACTTTTTATGTCACATCGATTTTTCAAACACATTTTTTTTTTTTTGCAAAAAAAAAAAGTTTCATGAATTAAAAAACCAAAAACATTAAAGTTATCCCAATTTTTTTGTATATTGTGAAAGATGATGTTACGCCGAGTAAATAGATACCTCACATGTCAGGCTTTAAAATTACGCACACTTGTGGAATGACGCCAAACTTTGGTACTTAAAAATTCCATAGGCGGGGGCGTGGCCTGACGCGATCGCGGATAGACGTCTTTCAGGGGAGCTCCGCAAGATCCAAGGACAATCCAGCGGAATCCTAACACAGGACAGGAGGGTGAGAAGAAAAAATACCCTAGCCCAACTCCCAATCTCCCCTGCTACACTTTGGGCCCTGTATCGCCCTGATCGGCGGCCGGTATCCGCGGTGCCGAAAATTGAGGCCCCGGCTTTTGCGGCCTTCCGCGGCTGGACATTGCAGCTCGGCCCCTGGAGCCCACATATAGCATCCACCCCAGCAAACACCTTAATCACCCTCCTGGGTCCCTCCTCTAACAGGAACCCCCCCAAAATTAGATCCACCGATCATGGACCGGAGGTCGGTACCTGGAGCAGGAAGGAGGGAAAGAAAAAAAAAATTTGAGACCCCTGTTGTTGTGGCCTACTGCAGCTGGTCTCAGTGACTTGGTCCCTGGAGCCCCTTTCCTCCATCCACCCCTGCAGGCACCTAAACTACCCTCCTGGGTCCCTCCACCGACAGATATCTCCCTAAAATCAGCTTTATTAAAGGGGAAGAGGAGGTGAAAGTGGAGAATTAGTAACAGGGACATAATAGAGTTCTGAGCACCAGAAAGACTTCCTACATAATTATTCTTCCCAGGATATACAGTCGGGTCTGTGGTGCCTGAGCTTTCCGATCACTCCTGATACTGAGCATAACAAAACCAAGTCTCCGGGTCCACTTATGGTGCTACAGGATTGGGAATGTATTAATCTAAATACTGCTGCATCAGTCCTGAACCCTTCAGATGACCACCTCATGACCAACAAATTTTAAAACTAACCAAGTCAGAGAGGCGGGCGAAATTACAGAGCGGGGAGTGGTACTTTCTTTTCTTTCTTTGTGGCGGTACACCCTTGTATGACAGGTAGTAAGAAGGCGCATAGCCACCGCTCAAACCAACACAACTTCACGAACTACCTGCTGCGTTCAGCCCAAAAGGGGAAGAGGAGTCATAACGACGCAAAAAAACAGACTCCATCCACTGCCTCTCCCCCTAACCCTAACATCCATCCAAATAGCGATAATTCTTCTCAACTTACAAAAGGGGATCTTGACGAGAGCTTTACAATTATCTACGAAAAACTATCCGCTAAAATACAATCTGAGGTGCATAAATCCACCAACGCTCTCTCTCTGAAATAGCGGCCCTGGGCAACCGGACGGACGACCTACGTCATATTTGCTGGTGGCCCATAAATCAGCATGAATCACTTCCAATTCTGGTGGGAATGGTGGAGTGGAGTCTTGGATTAAAAACACTCCACAGGCAGAATTTAGAACTTCTCCTGACAGACTACTGACCACTTGAACTCCTGTAGGAGTGTAGTCTATGCTTGCTAAAATTTGGTTCAAAATGTCAGCTCCTAAAAGATTGGTAGGAACTGTGTCTGAAACTAACACTTTAGTGACAATTTCTGTT
>BLSH010055411.1:713298-725686 GCA_018402905.1 Glandirana rugosa | reverse complement strand
ATGACAAGGAACAGTATAGGGGGAGCAGGAGAGAACAGTAATAGGTGGACCAGGAAAGAACAGTATAGGGGGACCAGGAGGGAACAGTAATAGGGAGACTAAGAGAGAACAGTATAGGGGGACCAGGAGAACAGGAATAGGGGGACCAGGAGAGACAGTATAGGGGAACAGGAGAGAATAGTATAGGGGGACAAGGAGGGAACAGTAATACGGGGACCAGGAGAGAACTGTAATAGGGGAACCATGAGGGAACAGTATAAGGGGACCAGGATAAAACAGTATAGGGGGACTAGGAGGAAAACAGTATAGGGGGGCCAGGATAAAACAGTAATAATGGAACCATCAGGGAACAGTATAGGGGGACCAGGTAGAGGAGAGGCTGTTCTGCAGCTTCTCATTTGTCAGCAGCCAATGGAGAGCCATACATGAGCCAAAATAAGCCTAAAAGTTCAGCACCAACTATATTTATTGCAATAAATATTTAATCTCAATTGTATTTGTTTTTGTCTATTTTAGAACTGACTACAATTCCTCTTACATAGATTTGGAGGCACTGTGGGAGGTTTAAACAGGACAGCTGATAAGCCATTACAGCCCCCCTGTACTGGGCCTGGGCCCCATCAGTTCAAAAGGGGGGCTCAGGCACCTGCTGAGCTGGAGAGCTGGCTGCACTGCATTATTGCTGACACTTGTGGATCGAGTGTAGCTAAGGGTGCAGAGAAAGGCACAGATGAATCTCTGTCCTCAGTCCCTTTCTCTATCTCAAATGTGAGACATCAGGGGTCTGTTTATAACCCTGATATTTCACCAAAGCCCCCCACCCCCCAACAGGGTAGTTAAAAAAATACAATTCTAAAAAAATTTAAAATTCTAAAAATGAATTTTAAAAGCATTACGAACTTGTTCAAATGTTTTATATTGCCTTCTCACCACCTGCTTTAACCCCACACTAGCACACCACAACTGCATGCTTTGCACGTGATTGTGGGGCACTTGCAGAGCAGCACTAGTCAACTGATTAGGTATTTATCAATAAGGGCATAATTTGTGCCATGGCTGAGAAGCATAGAATCGTAGCCATGGCATTTTAGCAAAAATATAATTTGATATGGGGGGGGGGCTGTCAGATAGGCTATATGGGGTCCTGTCACTTCTAACAGCTGCCCTGGGTGTGAATGCAGCCTTCACCACTTTTCCAGCACGCAATTGAATGATGGCTGATCACAGATCGGGGTTTAAAGGGCCAATCACAGCGGCCCTTTACCATGTGATCAGCTGTGTCCAATCACAGCTAAACACACTCGCCAGCTATTAGCATTCCTTTACACATGCTGTGACAGCTCAAAGAGAGGAGAGCCAGTAACCCCCCAGTGTGAAAGGGGACATCTCTACTGATTATCAGGGCGCTGACCATTAGTGTCCTGATAATCAGTGCTGCCCAACAGTGCCCATCAATGCCGCATATCAGTGCATCCTCATCTGTGCTTCCTCAACAGTGCCCACCACTGTCTCCTCATCAGTGCCCATAAGGCTACTTTCAGACTGGAGCGGTACCCGCGGTCGCGGTAAAACCCCGCTAGTTTTAGCGGAGTTTTACCAGCGATAGGGCTCCGCTATGCGGGCGGGAGCGCCGCACTTTTAACCCCCCACAAGGGGTTAAAAAGGGGTTAAAAGTGCCGGCGCTCAGCACTACCAAGGCGGTGTGCAGCCGCTTCGGCAGCGCTTGCCATGCATTTCAATGGCAGGGGCGGTAGAGGAGCGGTATATTACCGCTCCCCTCACCGCCGCAAAGATGCTGCTTGCAGGACTTTTTCTAACGTCCTGCTAGCTCCCCGCCCCAGTGTGAAAGCACTCAGGGCTTTCACATTGGGGTGGATTGGGGGGGACTTTTGAGGCGCTTTACAGGCGCTATTTTTAGCTAAATAGCGTCTGTAAAACGCTCCAGTGTGAAAGCAGCCTAAGTGCTGCCTCATCAGTGAAGGAGAAATATTACCTATTTGCAAAATTTTCTAATAGAAGCAAAGAAAAAATGTTTGTTTTCAAGAATTTTTAGACTTTTTTTCTTTTAGCAAAAAAAAAAAAATAAACAGTGGCGATTAAATACCACCTAAAGAAAGCTCTATTTGTGTGAAAAAAAATGATAAAAAATGTGTATGAATACAGTGTTGTGTGATTGTCATTCAAAATTGCCCCAGCACTGAAAGCTGAAAATTGATTTGGGCAGGAAGGTAGTGAAAGTGCCCAGTAGGAAAGTGGTTAAGGATAGTGGGGGTAGTATAGAATGGGGAAGACTGTATGTAGTGGACATGGGAGAAGGTAGCAGGTGCATCAGAAAGTAGTAAATAGGGTAAGTATGTTGATGGCAAAGCAGTATGTAGTATGCAGGGTAGTAGGTAGCAGAGAGGTACTGTAGCTGGTAGGACAGTATGAGAAGGAAGGCTAGTATGTAGTAGACAGGGTAGTATTTAGAATTCAAGGGCCCTGGCCCAGGATGGAGAGATGGAGGAAAGCCTCTTATTCCATGAGTGGAGATGAAGTCCCCATCCAGCCGCCATCCACCTCTCCTGGTCACCATCTCCTTAAATTCAGTCACCATAAAGTAGACAAATGGAGAAGGAGGGGCGCCTACACCCCCAACCCTGCTTTTGTCACTCACAAAATTCTCCCCCCTTGATGTCAATATGCACAACCAGGGCATGCTCACCAGGACCATCCTGGTTTTTAGTTAAATGTCCCGCCTCAGCAGTATCCTAGTAACACCATATGAACCGATCAAACCACGCTGTACATCATTTGTTTATGGACATTATGAATTATTGAGCACATATTGTGGTGTCTTATATAAGATTGCATTATTTATTTGGTTTTATACAGAGAGGATTATCATAGTTTAATAGGTTCTTAACCTCCCTGGTGGTATGACTGAGTCTGGAATTTATTGCTGAAAGCGGTACAATTATTTTGCATGACAATTTGGCGTTTTATATTGTAGGCCTGTAATTCTTAGGAATAACTCACTTAAATCTGTCCAAACAAGAGTCTCGTAGACATCCCGGGTATGAAAAAGTTTGAAAAATGAAATCATAAATTATAATATAATAAATAACTAAAAATAATTATCAAAAATAATAATATAATAGTAATAAAATGTATTCAATAATGTAATCAAACCAAAAACGCAGAAATTTGCTCAGTTGCAGAATTGTCGCTGTCGTCACTTTCAGTTTCTGATGATAAATTTCCCCAAAAATCAGTATCACTCAATTCTGCAAATCATTCTTATTTACTATCTGTGTTTTCTAGCTGATCAAAAACCACTTTTGACGCAAAGGGACACTTTTTGGTTGCTATGGACATTCTCATGTTTCCAGGCAGAAAGAATGACATTTATTATAAAAGTGCATGCAGGGCTCTGGGCAAACCACTAGGGACAAAGGGGATGTGTAATGACTTCATACAGTAATGTAATCTATAAGATTACAGTGTACTGTATGTGCTGTGTGTGTTTCACTTTTTGAATTTCCCGCCGGTCTCCGCCCCCGTGCGACGCGACGCTCGCAGGGAACGGAGCCCGGCACACAGAGACATCGGAGCGGCGGACAGACACGCTGACACCGCGGGAGGACATCGCTGGATCCAGGGGACAAGGTGAGTAACACTGCCTGGATCCAGCGATGCAATCCCGAGTGTGGTTCGGGGTTACCGCTAATGGTACTGAAATTCCACCCCGAGCCACACTCGGGAATACCGCTAGGAAGGTTAATAGGTTCTTAAGGATACCTAGCACCCACAAATTATTTTCTTTTTAAGACTTGCATGCAGCTGCTCGGCTATGGAAACCCATTGCATGAAGCTCTCTACACCCTGTTGTTGTGCTAATCTGAAGGCCACATGAAGTTTGGAGGTCTGTAGCTATTGACTCTGCAGACAGTCGGCGACTTCTGCGTACTGTGAGAGCTTCAGCATGCTCTGACACCGCTCTGTCATTTTATGTGGCCTTCCACTTTGTGGCTGACTTTCTGTTGTTCCCAGTTGCTTCCAATTTGTTATAATACTTTGCCCGTATTTTTTGTTATAATACAAATAACAGTTGACTAGAATATTTAGTAGCAAGGAAATATCACAGATGGAGTTATTGCACAGGTGGCAACCTATCACAGTACCATGCTTGAATTCACTATGCGACCCATTATTTCACAAATGTTTATAGAAGCAGTCTGCATGCCTAGGTGCTTGATTTTATACACCTGTGGCCATGGAGGTGATTGGACCACCTTAATACAGTGGTTTGGAGGGGTGCCCCAATACTTTTGGCAGTTTAGTGTAGCTTGTCCTGAAGAATACCCAAGTGCCTTAATTGTACATAGTTCTTGTTTTTGGAGAATCTCATCACTATCCTTAACTCTATCCAAGTTCTCCAAAAATAAAAACCACAGAAACACCACCACTAGGTGGTTATTGAAGAAACGTGTGCCTGGCTGCTGGGAAAAAACGGAAAAAAGAAAATGGTATGCTGCAGGGAGAAGCACCCTATGATTCAGGTAGGTGGGGGGGAATTTGGAAGGAGGTGGTTGGGAAATGTGACCATCCTAAATACGAGTGTGACATGAAACATGGTCACGAAGGTGGACTAAACCTTTAATATATGGACGAAAAAAAATTCAGCCCACGCACTGCTTTTTTTCTCTCTAATTTCAAAAACTTTACTTACACCTCTGCATGGCCGGTCTTGTATCATTACTCTCACCCCTACTCCTTCTCTAGGGTGGCAGAGACTCCTTATGGGAAGCCTGGAACATAGATGACAAAGGAATATGAACTCAACCTAATGGCTGCATATGAAAATACAAAATCATGAAAAGAATTTCATACTGACCGATAGCAATAATCACTGTGGTGGGGGGGTTGTCCCAGCTGGGAAAACACAATAGCCATGTGGGAGGGACTGACTGTGTTAATGGGGGAATCAACCAATTGGTGGTTGCATTGTCTATGGCCAGCATAACTTGCTTTTTATGGCACTCAGGAAAAAAGTAAGAGGGAGGGCTGGTCCAGGTCACATTCATTCCCGTTGAGCTCAGACAGAGGTGAGCTAGATTCTTACCATTCTCAAAGTCTGTATTCCCCTCAGCCATTGGTTCCCTTCACTTTGTAGAGTTTTGAGAACTGAAATATCACCTCTGTTGCATCCTCATCAGCTTAGACCTGGTTCACAGTGGTGCGATTTCAGATACGACTTGAGTCACCCGTTCAAATGCACAATTCCCAAACGCACGCGTTTCTGAAAAAAAGCCTACATGTGTAAACGGGTGCTGCAGGGACCATTCGCTGGAACCGAAGACAGTCATAGCAAGAAAACGTCACCAGCACACCATGGATCTCCAAGATGGGTGTTGAATAAAGCTTTGGACTGATTCTGGAGATCCATGGTGTGCTGGTGACATTCCCTTGCACAGAGTCGCATGATAAGGGAAAATATATTCTATTCAATGGTGCCCATTCCCATCAATGTGACTCCATGCAGCCTGAATTTGCAATATGCTCTTTTTCTACTTTGGTGTGATTTACAGAGCAATCCAAAACGTAACCAAGCCGTATTAAAGTCACACTACAAAGTCACACTGAAAATCGGATCAAAATCGCATGGCAGTCATGTGAACCTAGCCTTAGTACCAACAGGTCTGAAGCACTTTTTCCACTTTAGTACAGAGGAGAACCAAAAGGAAGAGAATCATTATCCTCTAAGATAATATTTTCCCATGCTTGTTTTTAATTGCATGGCGTGTTCGGTGTATCCCGACAACTTTGTGTCTATTTTTTATTTTTTAATGCTGAATGAGGGTTGCCTTTCTTTTTGTTTTTTTGGAGGGCGTTATTTAGTGTATTTTTTTCAAATTTTCACTTCTTTGAGAGCAAGAAAGTTTCAGGTGGGAAATAAATACGGCAAAGCTGGCAGGCATTCTGAAGTAGCATTACTGAAGGTCGGGTGCTGAATGCAGTCCCCATTGAAGTCAATGGAAGTCAAATCTTAGAAATCACGACTAGCCAGACCCGGTAGTTTGGATCAAATATGGTATAAAGACCCTACGACACATTGTACTAAATGGCACCCTGATGACTTTCAGTACCTTTAAAGAACACTATGACTTCCTAGCTCTCAATTCTTCAGATACATCCAACTGAGGCATGCTTTTTGTTCCCGATTCAGCAAAGACCCTCTGGGCCTTAAACCCAGTGACCTAGAACTGCTGACACATAGCGACTTCCTAAACAAACCTGTCTCCAGTCTGTACAAAGACCTTTTCCCAGAAACGGCTTGGGTGATGGAAACTTGTAGAATGGCCTTGGAGGTGGCAGCTTCTGGTCTTGACAGGGATGACTGGGATGACATATGGGGGGTCCCATTTCAGTGCTTGGTTTCTACTAGAGACCGTCTAATCCTGTACAGATTTTTGCACAGAATATATCTTACCCCAGCCAGGATAGCTAAAATGTTTGGGAACCAGCATTCCCTATGCTGGAGATGTTCTGCACCCCTTGCAAACTTCATGCATGTATTCTGGGATTGTCCCCATATTAAGCCCTACTTGCAAGGCTTAGCAGAGTGTATAAGGTCGGTTACCTCCATCTCCACCCCCCTGTCAACCAAAGTATGCCTGTTACATCTGGTCAAACCCCTGGCCACTACTAGGGCGATAAAATCTCTCCTCACTCTCCTGCTTTTTTACGCCAAGAAACAGATTATCCTATCATGGAAGAGTTCTTCTACCCCAATTCTGGCCTCCTGGAAATCCTTGGTCAATAATGCAATACCTTTTAATAAAGCAACATATCCAAATAGGGGGGTCCTGGCTAAATTCAACAAGGTTGAAATCTTAGAAATTAGTTATGGCCATTTTCTAGGCTAATAGGCAAGGCAGTGTCAAACAAAGAGCATGGGGGTTGGGCACTACCCTGGCAAACATGTACAAAGCAAAACAGGTTTTTGTCAATTGTGTTTGCTGTGGAGCAGCGATTTTAATATTGCCTAAAGTGAAATGTAAAAAATCCAAAATGTATTTAAATAACAGACCCAATGCCAGCGATTATTCCCTTCCATTCTAGTATGGATTTTAAGAGGGACTCCACAAAAAAACAGCATGAAGTCCCCAAGGATTAGGGTTTGGTATATATTTTTAGGAGGGATCCCACACTAATTTTTTTTTTGTGTGGGGTCCCTCCTTAACATCTATACCAAGACCCTTATCCTAGATTAGGGACCCCATACAAAAAAATGGTGTAGGGTTCTTCCTAAAAATACATACCAAACTCTTATCTAACCCGGGGGGCTCCATGTTGTTTTTTGTGAGGTCCCTCTTAAAATCCATGCTCTTCCTTCTTTCATTGAGAAAGGTTCTTCCATTGATTACATTGCCTGTAACACTAACTTTCCACAAAAGAGGAAGGAGTGGGTGTGTCAGACCATCTGTACTGCTGTTCTACCTGAAGACCAGAAGATTTCTCCAGAATTCACCTGCCTGCCTAATGTGGGACATACTTCATGAAAGGCAAGCAGGGTTGGGACAAGAGCAGGGCGTAGAATGGGCATGTGACCCAGGCATGATGTCAATATGTGGATGACCGCTGTGTTCTCCGGCACCTCACTGACAGGAGTGACAGCAGGGACATGATAGCTACTGGGAGGGATGCTGCTTTCTCCGCCCTCCAATAGCAACCTACTGTGGCAGAAGAAAGCAAACAGAACACACCTGCATCTCAACATGATGCCGCTGGGGGAGTGAGGAAGGACTGCCCTTCTATCTTCCATTGTCATATAACAGATCACATGACCAGAGATGAGAAGTACACAGAAGTTGAGGGGTCAACTCAGCCCTAGACCTCCCCTCTCTACTCCTAAGGACCCCCCAAGAGCCCCTTAACTTCCTAGCGCCCTCAGAGCCCTTCAGCCCCCTTCCTCTCTCGGAGCCCCCCTAGATCACTTTAGTTCCATGTACCCCTCAGATCCCACCTTCCCTCCCCCCTACATCCCACTGACCTAAATACCAAAGCAATCCTCCTAAGACAGACACCACCAATACAGGGACATTTTTCCCCACTATTGATATTGGTATTGCATTGTGTAATATTATATTTTATTGCAAGAGATGTGTTTTCTAGCTCTGATGAAGGGGGTGTTTTTGGACTCCTGAAACGTGTTAGCTACTCTTTGGATTGTCCCCCTGACTTTTATTGAAATAAAAGTCACATCTAGACCTTTCAGCGGTGGTGTGTCGCAACAATTTGCATTTTTTCCTTCCAGTAACCCCACCAACACATGGCCACTTATCCTTTCAGTAACCCCACCGACACAGGGCCACTTTTCCTTCCAGTAACCCCACCGACACAGGGCCACTTTTCCTTCCAGTAACCCCACCAACACAGGGCCATTTTTCATTCCAGTGACATCACCGACACATGGCCATTTTTCCTTTCAGTAACCCCACCTACACATGGCCATTTTTAATTTCCAGTGACATCACCAACACAGGGCCATTTTTCCTTCCAGTGACACCACTAACACATGGCCATTTTTCCTTCCAGTGACACCACCGACGCATGGCCATTTTTCATTCCAGTCACACCACCGACGCATGACCATTTTTCCTTCTAGTGACACCACTGACAAAAGGATATTTTTCCTTCAAGTGACCCCACCAACACTGGGCCATTTTTCCTTCCATTGACACCACCGACACATGGCCATTTTTCCTTCCAGTAACCCCGCCAACACCTGGCCACTTTTTCTCCCAGTAACCCCACCGACACAGGGCCACTTTTCCTTCCAGTAACCACACCAACACGGGGCAATTTTTCCTTCCAGTGACCTCACCGACACAGGGCCACTTTTCCTTCCAGTGACCCCACCGACACATGACCATTTTTCCTTCCAGTGACACCACCGGCACATGGCCATTTTTCCTTCCAGTGAAACCACCAACACACACCCATTTTTCCTTCCAGTCACACCACTGACGCATGGCCCTTTTTCCTTCTAGTGAAACCGATGCATGGCCATTTTTCCTTCCAGTGACATCAATGACGCATGGACATTTTCCTTCCAGTGATACCACCGATGCATGGGCATTTTTCCTTCCAGTGACACCGCCGACGCAGGTCCATTTTTTCCTTCCAGTAACTCCACCGACACTTGGCCATTTTTCCTTCCATTGACACCGCCAACACATGGCTATTTTACCTTTCATTGATATCACCACCGCAGGACCATTTTTCCTTCCAGTAACCCCACTGACACATGGCCATTTGTTTTCTAGTGATACCTCTAAACATGAAATACTTGTGGAAGTGCCTGCCTGTGTTATAACACTCACCATGTACAAGTAGGCACTCAGGATGAGCCCTTTCAAAATGGCCTTCATGCCTGATGGAAACTGGAAGACAAATTGTGAGGAATTTTTCTCCTTCACCTTGTTTATTTGGACATCAGGAGCAGATCCATACATACTATGTATCTAAAGGAGAGTGAAAAAGAAAAATTAATCAATTTCCTTAAAATCCATGGATGGGCAGAATATGGAATTCAGAAACACTTTATCATTTTTAGCTGCCGGCAGTGTCAGCATGCAACCATTAAATTAGCAATAACTCCACAATGAATTTGCCTAAATTAAATCTTTTTTAAGGTAGTTGAAGGGAGGAGCTGCTGAGCACTGTCAGGAATCAGGTGATTGACACTCCCGGAAGGGTTGGTTGGGTATTCTTTGTTTTGAAAAATCAGGGACAATATTCGTTGTTATACTGCAGTATTCAGTCATTTGGGCAACTGAAGAGGTAAGTATAGATTTCCTTCTTTGCAGTGATATTTGGTTTCAGGAGTTTAATTTTTGCAACAGAATTGCTTTAAGGACATATAAGGGTACAATGTTTTAATAAATACTTTATTGAATATCAAATGGCCAATTTAGAATTGATGAATTAATTTTATTTTAAACAGTATTGCCGTTTACTCAAAGCAACTTTTGCAAAGTTTTCCTTGCTGTCTGTGTCTCAGTGGGGGAGATGTAACCTCACTTCCTGTTCTGGAGGCAGGGTGGGAAAAGTACAGGAATTGATGAGATTTCTATCTTATGGGGATAGAGACGGCAACCAGTCACACTGTAATTTGGCCATATGTTAGTAGAATTTAATTTAGAAATGTCCCTTTTTAAGAATGTTTGTTCAACTTTTTCAATAAATAGCAAGAGTCAAATCGAGGTTCATCTTTGATTGCAGTGATGAAAAATTTTGATAACGAAAATTTTTATTGAATGAAAAAAATTGCTAACAGTTAATATGCTTTTTGAAATTCCATTCACTCCTAAATCAAATGTTAAAGTAGAACTATAGGTAATTTGTTTTCTTTTTCATTTTGGAAAGAGCAAAGGAGGGTTATAAATCCTGTCAGATTTATTTATTTTTTGCCACCTGTGTCCCATTGGGGAGATTTATCTTCACTTCCTGTCCCATAGCCAAACAGGAAGTGAGAGGAAATCCCTGCAAATTAAGGGAATTCCTTGGGGCACCTAGATCACCAGAACTAGTGTCCCCATTGGCAGATTTCTCCTTTATTACTTTTCTGGGGACAACCCAACATTTGGGATTTTATTTTACTTTAACTTTTAATGATAATGGTAAACAGGACAAATAGAGCGGGATCTGCTGAATGAGGGTACTAATAAGATGGGGATCTGCTGAGTGGAGGTACAACTGAGCTGGGGCTCTACTGGGCCCCTTTTAAAAAAATCAACATGCACACGGCATTTGCCAAGCTTCAAAAAAAAAACACCACCAAAGCATTACAGAAGCATCAAAAACACATCAAAGTCATGTTGAAGCGGTAGGCACTTTAATGTGCTTTAAAGTCAACTCAAGCGTAAATGAGGCCTAAAAGCAATTTTTTTCCCTAATACTTTTGATTGACCTTCATCATGTCATTGAATATACCGATGAAAATGTTCTTACAAGTGTAGCCGGGAACTTGGCGTTGTTCCTCTGACATGGGGATGATTGCGCCCATTGAAAACTTTGGAGAATTTCACCTAGTGCTGAGTTTACTAAATGAGGAATGGAACTGTGTTGGAGTGATGCCTTGTGGGACTTGTAGTGCAACAGAGGGAAGTGTCATCAGACTCTGCTGTGGAAGGACTCCATTTCCCATCGGGCTATGCTGTGTTGGAAGGCTCCTGATAAGAACGGTGCTTTGTGGGAGAACTTATTTAAGTCAAGGGAGGGGCTTTTTGCAGTCTCTTTGGACAGTGTGATCGATCAGCAAGGGCCCTGTGTGCTTGTACAGCGGGATCGCGGCCTGTACGCAGTGGTCCAGTGGACTGCGTTTCTATAGTATTCCAGCAAGTATTCCAGAAAGCTGCCGTGCTAAAGTGTCTCAGCGGATGATCTGTAGGACCAGCTTTACTACCAGCTGAGTCTGTTCCAGATTCAGCAGTGGCGATCGATCAGGGAGAGCTGCAAAAAGTGCAGTGGAGGCCGTTTTCCAGGAGCATAGAGCGGGAGTGTTTCATTGGTTCCAGCGTCATCACCATCACCTGAGCCGCAGGACCGTCTGTCTGCAGTCATCTGACTGGTTGGGTGAGCGGGCTCAGGCCCATCCATAAGAGTCTACAATGAACAGTGTACTGAACAAAACAGTCTCTGCAGCAGCGCTAGTGTATATTCATATAGAATCTTCATGCAGTGTGGGACATGCTGCTATATAACTCTTGCCACCACCAGATAATCACCACGTGCGTGAGGACCGAGTCCCCTTAAGATTTGCACTCACCAGAACCAGGTGAGTATCTCGCATAGGGTATCTATGACAGCAGGTGTATCGAGCAGATACCTCGGTCCTTTCTCCGTCTCCTAAAACGTGCTCAACTCCACTGCGGGTTTCCCTCACATGTGTAAATAAAGAAAGGACGGGATGCCAACATAGCGTAAAACCGTAACGTTTATTGCACACCCATCACACCCATAAAATAACACTCACATGAGCACAGTAAAATATCGCTGTCTGTGTATGAGCTGATAAAACAATCACCGGCTAAGAAAACCCGATCCTACCGGTACCCGCCCGATACGTCCTGGGATTTCCTTGTTCGGGATGTCTCCTGTCAGCTCAATCCGATGCGTCACTTGGCCCCGCCCTGACGCGTTTCGTCATATCCGACTTCGACAGAGGGCGTGGCCAAGTGACGCTATTCCTTGGTTTATATCGTATCAGCCACAGGAAATGGTAATCACTGCGGCTGACCGGCCCTCCTGTCTCCAGGATACATTAAAGTGTCTCCTCTGTTTCCCTCAGTATTTACACACAGTCCTGCGATGAGCCCCTGCATCCACTAGAGGTCTCTCT